>JANHGN010022552.1:4674-91347 GCA_024605025.1 Megaceryle maxima | reverse complement strand
CTCTTTGATTTTTTATGATTTTTCAATTTTTTTTTTTTTTCCTTTTTTTTTTTTTTTTTTTCCCTTTTTTTTTTTTTTTTTTTTTCAGCTTGTGGTAGTTTTCTATCAGGAAATCAATCTCTGGGTAGCGGGAATGAGCTTCAGTGAGTCAGTACCTGTAAAGGGATTTTAAACAAAATGTGGTTTATTTCAAAAGGGATGGGCTAAGTATCAGTTACTTCATCCCTGCTGATAAACAGGATCTTGTTAGGTTGTGATAGGATTACTTGCTTTTATCATTTATACCATTCTACTTTCCCCCACTGCTGTAAAAGGAGGAGGTTTTTCAGGCTTCTGAACACTGACACTGATTCATTAAGGTTTCTCCATTCCATCCACGAATTATATTTCCCCACAGAAAATGGAGCAACACTAATTACAAAAGTGAGATTTCTACACGGAGCTAGATATATAATCACTAGCACTGAAGTGCACATTATATTTTAAGATCATGCACAACATACTCTGCTGACATAATAGGTAAAACAGATTCTTGATCTCTTTTGTTATTATCATTTAATCCCTGGGAAATTTAAGCTACATCTATTCTAAGGAATTAAATATGTCTGGATTGTTCTTTAGCATGGAGCGTGGAAAAAACTACATTCATATTGTTAGACTCTGTTAACATTCAAATCAGAGTAGTGACATCCAAAGTGCCTGTTGAGAATGGGCCTGAGCTACCTACTGAGCTACGTATCTGACCCTGCTCGCAGCCACACTGAGGTCCGTTCCAGCAATTTAGCAGTAGAGACAATGACTTCCAGTACCTGCAAATACTCCCTGCCACTACTGAACTTAATAGTAGAACCACAGCCGCAGGTTTCAAAGGCAAGCAGAAAAGAGACCTGACTTCCCAGTGGTTATAGAAGTTCTCCATAGGTAGAAGCTGTATTAGTAGCATGCAGCTATTGATACTGTTAACCACCTGCAGCCCTTGCCCTTGGTGTAGTCACTTTTGCAATGCAATTAACATTTCATTTACCTACTTTCATCCAATATAGAGATTTTAGATGGATTTTGCTGCCGAGGAAAGATTTTGATGAGTACCTGAGAAGATTCTGGGGCTCAGTGTATGTATACATGTGTCCCAACACAATTTTTGGTGTTTCTAGTTGCACATCCACATGCAGAAACAGGAAAGATCCCACAGTGATACCCACCTTGGTGTGTATGAGCACCCTTCCTCCAGTGCAGGTTAACTTCTAGAGCCGCCAGAGTGTAAACCCTCACAGGGTTTTCTCATATGAAGACAGCCTCCAACCCTTGTAAAGATGCCAGGTACAGAGCACATGCCTGCTTTTCAGAGCCCTGTGGGAGCCACATGCACAAATGGGACTTTTGCTCCACCCAGGACCTCTGATTTGCTATAATTTTCAATGGTTTGTCACTTTCCCTGAATAAAGCTGCATCAAAGTGCATCTTCATGGCAAAACCAGCCATGGGGAGAGAGGTGATAGAAGATGGGATTTCACTTTCATCTGAGTTCCCTAGGGCTGGTTTTACTAAAAGCAAGTGAGAAGAAATGCCACTGTCTGCTTTGCTCCTGAGCCTGATGCTGACAACATGCTACACCCTGTCTTTATTGTTGTCTTGAACTTTTGGCTGGCTCTGGATATTTTTCAGAAGTGCCAGGAAGAGCTCAGCCTGTTGAATGACTTTCTCAGCTACAGGCAATTGCTTCCTTCCTTCTTAGAGGAGAGAGAGAATGCTGACTATGATCAGTTACTGATACAAGAAGGTTTGATCCTTTTGTCTGATTCCTGTAAATATCTGCTTGATATCTTCTAACACCAACACAGAGATACTGGTCAAACTGATGCCCAAGATACTGAAATTTCTAATTTTTTACAGGCTAATCTTACTTGAAAGTTATCTGAGAGATTCTGGAATATCCTGAACTTCAGGAATTTTTTTTAAAAAGCAATTAAAGCCAAATGGAGACAGTTTTCTTATGATGCTTTCAACACATGCATACCTGAAATGAGTCAGTCAGCAGGACTTTTGAAGTAAACATCTTTAATACAGATGACACAGGCAGTTCTGTTTCTTCTGTCATAGCTTTCAGGAATAGCATGTTGAAAAACAATAAGCTACAGAGAATAAATAAAGGCCAATTACTTGTATCATAAATTGTTGACAGAAGTATGTAAATGGATGTGCTCCAGAGATTATGACCATGGGCAGAATATGGTCTGGGATCTTCCCTTTTCACCAAAATCTATCATTTCCTTCCATTGTTAGATAAAAAAAAAGTCAGATTTCTATGCTTCCAGCATCACCATCTTATACTGCAGTGTCTCAGAGTTTCTCTTCAATGAAAAAAGAGGAACTTACTATTCAAGATCATAAAATATGAAATAAGTGACAAAGCACTCTTATTTTCACATTGATTTATCTAACTGCAATAAACCTCAGCTGTGGGGACCTAGACTGAAGTAACACTACAAATCTTTTGCCTTCACTAAGATTTTGCAACTAGGCAACTCAGAACGCACTTCTTGCAGCAGAGATTCAAGGTGGCATTTTCAAGACAGGAAGTGGCTGGAAGAGAGACTGGCTCTGGCCATAAGCAAACCCAACAGCTCAGTTCTCCAGCACGTAAAGAACACATACCATAGATATCGTAGCCTTTTTGCAGAAGTTTCAATGATCTTTCCCTGCGTCAATGCCCTCAAAAAACCCAAGGTGATTATTTGGCAAAGCTGTGTTTGCATAGGTATATATGCACTAAGTTTTCACTAACTCAGGAATTTGCTACTTTGAGATTAGTAATACTTTTCTCTGCAAAAGTGTACATAGAGATAAAGCTTCATTTATGACAGGAGTTGGAGCCAAGAGTCATAATTACTCTTATGATCCTGAAAATTTGTAGCTGATGCAGAAATCGTTAGTATTATGTAAAAGCCTCTACCCATGCAAAGGAAGTTTTCCCATGTGTTCTTGTGTATACATAAATTTCTGTTTCTACATCTTACATTCATTTTCAGAAAGCCAAGGAAATAATTAATAGGCAATTGCTTTACCTAGGAAAGACATTCTACTGTTAGAGACTTTTATGGAAATGAGGGACAATTAATTTATCATCAGCTTTATGCTAGCAATAAAAAATATTTATTTGCCTGAAAGTATTTGCATAAACTTTGATATCTAACTAATAATGAGTTGTTAATATAAAAAAAGAGAGCAGAATGTTCTGATTAGTTTTTACCACTGCAAACCTACAACAGGTCTGCTCTTATGAATGTCCATATTCTGGATTTCTGCAAGAGACACCAGAGTCTGGCCCAAAGGAGGACTTCAGGGAAGGAAAGGTCACTGTCAGCTCTAATTTTATGCCCCGTGTGATGAATTATTGGCACGAACAACAACCACTTAACCTTCTAGTTTTCATTTCACTGCACAAACATTAATGGATTTCTCTTAACCCTTGTATGAGGAAGGTCGGCATAATCCCAGTTTTAGAGATGAGGAATTGTGCAGAGAAAAGCAAATGCAAGGATTTTTACACTTCTGAACCTTACTCTGCTAAATTAGAATGAATTTGGCTCCCATGCCTCAGATCCATGTCATATGATTATGATCTAAAACCTACCCATTTACAGGAGGTCAGAGAGAACTGGGGCATGGGCACTGTGGAGATGCTGGTTGCATTGCATTGTGATGTAAATGCTAAATTCATAGAGGAGTGAGGACACTAAGAGGCCATAACCCTTCCTCAACTTTCTCTTTGCCTCCATCCTAGCTGAATGCATCACAGTTGTTTGTGGGAACTGCTGGCTCAGCCCTGCTGGCTCTACTCAGGTCATTCTTCCTCCAAATCAGCAGCCCTGCTGCATGTGTCAGAAAGCAGCAAAAGGCCTGAGCCATAGAAGCCTGAAGAAGGATGGATGCCCTTGTACACAGCATCAGAGGTTCCTGTTTGGTTCTGCTTATCCAGATTGGGCAAGCTGCTTAATTAACTTTGATCACCTGTGTAAAACGAAGTAGGAAAACTTTCTGGTGCCTTTGGTCTTGTACACTTAATTAGGAGTTTCTCTGACAACAGGGCTTTATTAAACACTTTGCTGAACAAAATCTCAGCAATAATAGTAGAGCTTTGGGAATGCTTTTGATCGCAGTTTTCCATTCAGTCCATAACAAATGTACATAGATGTGAAACATTTAACTCCTGGTTTGCAATCTGAAGACACTCCTTTGCCTTTGGACACTGTGGTGCTTTGAACTCTGCCTTTGTTTGGGGATCAGTTCACATGCAATAGAACAATCACCTCCCATTTCTTTAGGTATAGAAACTGAATAACAAGGAAGCAGATAATTAGCCCAGAAGAAAAGGTTTTGTGTGTACCAGTGCAATTTCTTACATTCAAAAGTTTTATAGATATGAAACACTTTTAAGTTTATAAAAGACTGACTGCATGACATAAAATCATGGAATAGCTTTGGTTGGAAGAGACCTTTAAGATCATCAAGTCCAACCATTAACTTAGCACTGCCAGGCCATCACTAAACCATGTCCCTCACCTATATGTCCTTTAAACACCTCCAAGGATGGGGACTCCATCACTTCCCTGGGCATCCTATTGCAATGCTTTATAACTATTTTGGTGAAAAGAGTTTTCCTAATACCCAGTATAAACGACTGTGGACAAGTTGAGGCTGTTTTCTCTTGTCCTGTTGCTCATTACATGGAAGAACAGGCTGATCCCTACCTCTCATCACTGAAGTTTTCTTGTACCTTGCTCCTTCCTGTTTGAGGGTTACCACTGTGTGATGGGGGACTTCTGCCTCTGTCCCAAAGGCTGTGTCAGGATGATCACTACATTATCATCAACAGAGTATCCAGGTTACATGATGGAAAATCCAGCTTTGATGCATTGCTTTGATGCACAGCAGAGGCCTTTCCAGATGAACTGGATTTCACAAATCCCCAGTAGACACCTAGACAGCAGGCTCTGGCATTGGCAGTCTTAAAGTCAGTAAAGATCACCTTTGAACTCTTGTGGATTAAAAGACTATTCTTGTCCTTGGTGAAGAATTTTGGCATTTCTGCCTTCCTTCTTACCCTCTTACCCATAGTCCATGTAGGCATGAAGGCTACAAATCCTGCTTTAATGACCGGTTCACTCTTCTTCAGCTGGGTGAGCTCACTCTCAAGGCAGGACCTTTAGTCCTATCCCTGGTACTGCAGTCCAGACATTGACTTTAACATTTTATCCCACATTACCTTTATTTACATAAGTTAACTCAGAGGAAGATGATCCTGGGCTAATTTCTTCAGGAAAATTTCCTCTGCAGGCAGACGTCAGCAACAAGTCCCAGTGTAGGTCACCACACCAGATAACTTCATGAATAGCTAAGATTGTTTGCAGAGGTAGGAGCTCAGTCAACTATGCCCATAATTCAAGGCCTTCCAGACTTGGCTTCTCTTCTTGCAGATACCCCCTTTCCATCTGCAACTGCACTTTCCTCCCCACAGAAGAGCAGCCAGCACAGACACGATCATGCCTCACTGTCAGTGAATTTAAACATAGTTATCTACTTCAGGCAGAAAGTCTCTTAACAAAGCTAAAACAACTGAGCCAGAGAATTAAAGACTAGTCAGACAAGCTTGAATTTCTAGAAAAAATATTGGAACAGATAATCAAGCTACTGGCAAGTACCTGCAATTTAACGTAATGCTATGACTGTACAGAAAATGTTGCATTTAAAGTGGCATTTTAAATAAACTGCAGTCACACACAGGTCAGTGTTAGCACTAAATATCTCTGGGGATTGCTTTGCAATCCAAAAATAAACCCAAGCCAAACCCCCAAATTCTCAGAGCAATTACCTTCATTTTAGCATTTTCCAGTTGTGAAACTCCTAGCACATTGAATTAATCCTAGAAATACTTATATGACATATGTAAAGCTCAAAGGAAAACACCTTTTTTTCAAGCAGTGAAGTAGAAAGCAAGTGGAGATTGCTAGCTTTTTTTCAAAAGAGCAAAGATTGACATAATAAATCCCAACAACAGAGCTGTACCTCTTGCTCCCACCCATAATACATATGTTTTCAATGGCTACACACTTTTTATGTGATCATATAACCATGTAGAATTACTGGCACTGCACAGTTTATGCTTCAATATCTGAATGCACATTTCAGTGTAGCTGAGGACCTGCTTATCATCCACTCCTGCCATTTTATCAGTTGAGACAGATTTGTTTGAAGACTTCAGCATATGCATGGGGGTGGGCTAGGAAATACAGAAGTCTAACTTCACCCACATGTGGCAATGTATGGCACTTTGTCTAGGAAGAAAAATACTGTATTGTTTCCACTAAGAAAGTTTTTAGGTTTAAAGTTACTTCTGTGGCTTGGCAGAAAGACCCCTCTGATAGGTAATGCTGTGATGAAGGTCTGACATGTTCTAAATCCTGCTGTCTGCTGCATCAGCAAAATGGGGGAACGTGTATTAAACCACAGCTTTGCAATTTATGTGGTGACAAAGAAAGCCACAGAAAGCCAATGATTCATTACGCTACGATTCTCTATCAGAATGGAAAATACTGAAAGCCTTGGAAATGAAAAGAATGTCTCCAGGCTTGTCAGAAGACAAGGGCAGCTCCCTGAATGCTCAAAGACATATATACAGTAATAAATAAACAGGACCAGGTTTGAGGTTCAAGAACTAGGCCAGGATTATCTGTACTGTTTAACTGTTTAGCATGCTCTCCAGACTGTATTTGCTCTGGGTCAACCAGATGTGAAAAAGAGGACGTGCCAAGGACCATTCCCAGCAAGCAGACTGGCTACAGACACCCCCTTTTTGTGGGAAAGGTTAGCCATAAGAGAAGGTTCTAGCTGGTTTTATTTAGTACTGTAAGTGTCTCAACAACCAAGAGATTGGGTGAAGACTAGGACTGTCTTGCGAACATTTTTCATCATCACACCACATCCATAAGTAGCGGAGAAAGTGTGGTTTTTGCCTTATTGTTTTATCTGTCTCTCATTTCATAATGAAGATGCTTTCAGGACAGTTTGAGTCAGTAATTTAGATTATTTCATCCATTTGCAACAGCTAAGGATTCATAACGAAAAAAAAATTGCATGAGTTTAATTTCTCTGTTATTTGATTCATCTGAGCCTAGCTCTGCAGATCACAGGAAAAGACACTGTGACCGTTTATACCAGTTCTTTCTTCATTTCACAGTTCACTAATTTTCATAAATATTAGAAAGAACAAAAATATTAGAGAATGCTCGGTAATTTCCAACGTATCCATGCTGAAAATGCACAGATGATGATTGCCATCATCAACTCCTGTAGAAGCTGACACGGACAGTCTTTAAAATGTCTTGATCAAAGAAGCCTTTTCAATAGAAGCCTGAAAGTCACTGATAATTATTCAGACATATTTATCAGTGGGAAGTTTCTGGAGAAGATCCAGGGAAACCTAATATAATTTTGGAGTTGGCATTAGTCTGCCTAGGGTATTAGATCAGATTAGCTCCCAAAATTCTTTCCAGCATTTTTTTTTTTTTTTTATGATTTCGGATCCAAATACCCCAAACCACATTCATTTCAAGCTGTGATTGGAACAAACTACATAATATGTTAATATGGCGATTCTCCATAAAGCAAAGCACTAGATATTCTAACAATCTGAGAGCTCTGCTTACACCAACAATGTGCTGGGAACTGTCCAGATGTACCAAAGGATCGTCTGTGCTCCAAGCAACTCATAAGTTTTCATTTACTCTCTTATAATCAGTACAATCACTGAAACAATGAATTTTTTTAATTGAATGTGGGGATATATAATGCAAATGTCTTTGTCTGAGCAAGTAACCTTAGAGTTTGCTTCCAGTGTGAGCAGAGCTGATTGTTGGAGCTAAAACAGTTTAGTGAGGATTCATGTCATTTCATGGTGGAAATCTTGTTTTTTTCAGGTGAATCACATTCTAAACCTTACTGGCCGCAGTGATTAGAGTGCTGCTGACTGTACTGGGAGGTTTGATGTTGGTAAATACGTGCTAAACACATAAGGTTGAGATGAATCTTGTCCAAAGCACTTTATAAAGGAGTTTAACATCACTGTGACTAAATTCTATCCTTACAAGTAAGGAAAATGGAGCTCAAGATGGTGGTGTGGCTCTCTCAGAATGCATGCAAACCATGTGAGAATGCAATTCAAACCTTCTAACACTCAGTCTATCGTGCTTTCCCATAAATTGTACAGCTGAATAATACCAGGGCTACAACAAGGAGACAAGCCTTTAATAAGCGTCATCCGTTGCTCATTGACATTAATTAAAGATTTGGAAGACTGTGCAGGGCTTGGCTATGATTTAGAAGCAGACTGTGTTCATACATGGTAGGCAGGAGCAATAGTGGTTATATTACTTGCTAGTGTAACCTAGAGACACTGCCATGTCTTTCTTAAAAATGTGATATATAAACCCACAAATTTCTATTTAGTATTAAAATTGCATTTTAGTATCAAAATTGCAGAAGTAAAAAAAAAACCACTAAAATTCAAAGTTAAAGTACAAGAAAAGCCACTCCTGAAATTTCTGATACTCAGCATCTCTACTCCCTCTGTTGAAAAATGAATTTTAAAATATTTTACCCTAATGTGGCTGATATTGTTCATTGTAACATTTGTGTGTCATGTATGTGTCAAACCACCATGGACTGGAATAGGCTGGAAATACAAGGAATAGCCCAGCTTTGACAAAAATATCTTTCAAGTTACAGCTTCTTCTAGGTTCAACAACATCGCCCTGGCCTACCAGATCACATGCAAGTCACGGTACCTGATACTGTAAGGAGGATAGCATCTACTTTGTTCCCAAGCTCCCCAGTAAATGATATTAAAGATGGATGGCTCGTTCTGCTTTTTCTTAGTGCCCTGTAGATGTCAAGGTCTTTGATCATCTGCACCAGTATGACTAAAATTTACATGTATTATAAAGCTAATGAGTTTTTATTTACACTGAGGCAACACAGCAGCAGTACTAAAAATCTCACAGTTTGAACATACATTAACCAATATTGAGATTTCAAGGCTTCTTAGAGAGCAAATCCAGCCCTCAGGATCCAAACTTCCACAACCTGCTTAAATCAAATTCTAGGACTGGCAAACATGCAAATAAGTTTTCTTTTTAGTCTACCCTGCAGAGGAGAGTCTAATTTTTTTATCTATTGGAATAACACAAGCTGGGTTTGGGTCTTAAATTAATGCAAATTCCTTGGCAGGTTGTATCTTGGTCTACATTTCTCATCATAACCTCTACCTAGAAATACATGGAAGGAAAATGAAAACCTTGAGTCTGGGTGAAACCAAATGAAACCAGATGAAAACTAGTGCCTATTAATCTTCTGCTCCACCTAATAATCACTGGAAACAATTTTTTTCTGTTTGTCTCTGTGGTGAGTTAACCTTGGCTGGATGTCAGCTGCCCACCAAGCCACTCTCTCACTCCCCCTCAACTGAACAGGGAAGAGAAAATATAATGAAACTGTCATGGGTCAAGTTAAGAAAATGGAGATCACTCAGCAATTACAGTCACAGGCAAAATGGACTCAGCTTGGGGAAAATGGAGACCTGAAAGACAGACTTCCTCTGGGGACAGAGGACATATTAAATCTTTATTCTACAGATTAGTACCTAAGACCACAGAATGTTATTTTATTGCCTTCGAGTTGTTAACAGCACAAATCACCTCTCTTTATCATGGGATCTTCTGCAGGTAGACGCATTAATTATCTGCCTACAGAGAGGAGCAAGAGTTACTATAGTGACAAATTGAAGAGATAAGTAAGAGAAATGCCAGAGTCTGAGAGTATATCAAATCCACGTAAGCTGCAGGGTATGAAGCACTGATACTGTTATGAAGAGAAACTCTTGCATCCCAGGTAGTGTTATGAGACTCCAAGGTGGTAGAGCCTGAATATCAAGGTCTTGAAGATGTCCACCAGAACCCAGAAGGTTAAGCGTGTATTCATTTGGTTTGTTGAATAATTTTGTAAGACAGCAATGCTGTGATTAATGATCAAGGAAATCAGGTATCTAGGGATATAATCACAGTATTCTAAATCCTTCTTGGGTATATATCAGAGTAGATTGAGAGATAATTCACAAAGATAAGAAATAGATGAAAATGAGGCTTAGAATTGATTGGAGGTTGTGGTCTTCCTCTCATGTCTGCTAATCTCTCTCCCCAAAATTAATTTTTTTTTTTCTTTTTTTTCATAAAATGTATAGTCAAAAGCTCTTCAGAATTTGGGTCCTTGCATAAAAGTGAATATTCCACAAAATTCAGGTGCTTTCCATGCACATTAATCATTAAGGCTTTTTTTTTTTTAATTTTAAAATTAATTTTTTTTTCAATGTAGGTGAAAAAAATGATCAAAAGCATGTAATGGTCTATTTTCCTCTAAGCGAAGAGTAATACTTGAAAAGGCAAAAAAACCTCAAAAGTTACTCAGAAACTAATGGCACCTTACCTGAACTGACTTCCTAGTTCTGCTTTTTGCTGAAAGCAAGCTGTACGGGATTAGACTGCACTATACAAACTTCCCCAGACTATGAAAACAGTGTGTAAACAGAAGTATTACCATAATGATTTTTGTCCATAATTTGCAGCACAGATATTGAAGTTCCTACTGGGGAAAAAAAAAGTGAGAACTAAATATGGATGGGAAAGTAAATTTAAAAGGAAGAGGAATTCAGTTTTGTGTGTCATTCTGGAGGCAATGAATAATGAGGAACATGACTAGCAATAAGTATGTGAAGGTAGGGAAGAAAGGGTTTATAGACAGTGAGGCAAGAAAGGCACATAGAGGATCAGTGGGAATCAATTAGAAAAGTTTATGCTGGTTTCAAGGGAACCTTCCTGAGATTCAGACCTATTAATCTATTACTGAGCTTTCAAATAAAGCTCTGTTTCTCAGGTCTTTCTCAGCTTTGATAGATGTTTCCTGGGACTGCTCATCTTTTGCATGGGAGTGAAGGACACAGGTAAGTAATTTCTTTCCCTAGTTAGTCACTGCACATTGGCCAAACCTGCTACGATATTGAAGCTTAAATCACAAGGGCAGCATTTTACACCCATTTTTACCATTCTGGAAGGACTGCATACCAGAAATTATTCAACTCAAGATCTCTTAACCAACTCCAGGTGTAGAATAGGTGCTTTCTGGATTAAATGGGACAGTTATGTTTAGTCTGAGTGAAGACCATACTCTTGTCATTGGGGAAACCTATTTTAAAGAGAATCACAATTTAAGAAAAAAAAAAAAATCCTTTCAGTGCTTTGATTTCAGTTGCTGTTTGCCCCATGACAGTAGTAAATTAAGCAGTTAAAACCCTACAGCACATGTATTTAAATAACTGAAACAGCAAAGAATAATCTCATAGGCTTTGGTTCAGTCCCACAAGAGCCCCCCCTGCCATATAAGGGACCCTAGCCCATGCTCAACTTTAAGGTTGCTTTTGGTGCTCCTCCTGGCCCAGGACTGGCTTAGACAGCTCTGTTCCTTTTTTGCCCAAATGTCTAACTATACTTTCCCTATATATGAAATGATGATAATTTATCATTATCTCACTAAGGCTTTGAAAGACTCTATGCCAAATATTGGCTCTGACTGATGGCTCATGAATTCATAAGATTGATGCTGGCACAATCATTATCTTCCCTTTTAAGTCAAATAATATATTCCCATAAATATTTTGGAGTGTCAAGTCTAACTAAATTTTAGAAATTAAACTGAAGTGTGAAGCATTTAGAAAGTGTCTATTTTAGGAGGGTTTTTTGGGCCATATTTTAATTCTCACATCTCAAAGTTTCTGAAATGAAACTTTAAATTTTACTAAATAATTTTGGTTTAAGATCAGAAAGAAATATTGAATAACTGAAATGAAGTATTCCATAATTATGGGGGGAAAGAAAACCAAATCACCAAACCCCAGAAACAACAATTGAACTTGTATTTCAAGTAGAAAGATACATTATATAATTTTTATTTCATAGGAATCATTAGAGGTTCCAACTCTTTCCCATCTCTTAATTTTAATATGTGGTAGTTTTACAAAGAGACTTGCCTATGTAAACTCCATGAAAGACACCCAAAAGGGACTATGTCTGAGGCTCATCCATTCAATAGATTTTCCCACTCCAATTTACTTTGTGTTTGTTACTGTCACAGAATGTCACACTGTTTTTCACAGGTGCAGATACTTTCCTATTGTTTACTAAATCTCAAAGTAACATTGCTGCTTTTCCAGCTCAGGTAATGTTTTTTTTTTTTTCTGCCTTGGTAGAAGCGGAAGCTGGATATGAATATTCAAGTATTGCTTTAATTTCCCAACTCTAGCCCACTGCCACCCAACCTTACTCACAGTGCTTGGATTTGCTTGGTTTTCTGGGACTAGGGATGGTAGAAAGTAAATGAGGAAGGATTAATCACCAGTAGTGGTCAAAAATTCTGGCCAAAAGTCATTCAGAAACCAGAAGAGAGAAGACATCAGTTAACACCATGGGCTACACAAGCCACCATCACATCTTCAGCTCTTAGAAGGGGGCATTGCTGAAGAAGGGGTGGTAAATGGATCTAGATGTGTCTGCCCCTAACATACTGGAAGACTGAGATGAGTTGGCAGAGATACAAGGTGTTTTAGAATATGCAGTCATTTTCTTGTCAGCAAAATCTCATTATCGTCACCCAAGAAAAAACTCCCATTGAATTGCTTAAGGAGAGACTGTATGAAAAGTTAGTTAAGAACTGTACAATTAGTTCCTGATTAATGTTCTGCACAAAGAGAGAATGGAGATAATTCTTTTTCCTTGGTGAGCAGAGGAGGAAGACTAGCTCTTCTTAGTTCAGGTGAAGTTTTTCTAGCTTTTTGTTTTAAAGAAAGAGCTTGAGTTGGGGTTATTACACTGGCAATTACATAGTCCCCCTTTAAATTTATTTGGGGTACATAAATTGCTTTCATGGTGTTTTCAAAGCAGCTGGTGGCTCTGTTGGCTGACTACCTAAGTTATTAGTGAATGATCTGGCACATTGTTAATCACTGTGCACTCACATTATCAGCTTTGGCAAGAAATTTTGCTTCCTTAAGGAATTTCCCATTCTGTAAATCGAAGTTTAATACCAACCAAACATCATCCATCAAGACGAAAGTCTGCCTTACACAGTATGAATTACATTATTAAATTCATTTCCAGTGATAAGTCTCCTGAGTGTCTTGGGGTTTTTTACCATATACTCTGTTTAGGAAAGCAAAGTGATTTCAGAATGCAACTTCAGAATGAGTTTTCAATTTATATGCTTGAATAGTTTAAATTCCAGTCCAGCAATACACAACATGTTGCTACCATGCTCTGTAACTTACTCAGGCTGCTTGGATGTTAAGACAGTACCCACTTGTGTATTGTCAACAGTATTTAGCAGATTGAGGACAATCTTAGAATGAAAATGACTCTGTGGGTTTTGCATTTGCTAAAGCTAAGGTTGACAACAAGACAAATGCAGAAGCAGTAGAAAATAAAATACTGTACACTTTTCCAGAGTATGTTTTCCAGAAAATAAAATCTTTTTAGTCTTTTAGTCTGACCTGTGTTGACAAACACTTTCTGTGTGAGAAATGTCATGCCGACTGTAGCGCAGTTACCACCATCACCTCCCATCTCATTAGAGCCTAACTCAGGATTTGAAGGAACAGAGGAATTTATGTGCAGCCCCAGTATATGGTGGTGATGATGACTCCTGATACAAAATTGAATGACAGGCTTCCAGCTCTGTAGTACAACATCTCAGACATTACAAATGGAGTGGCAATGTAAAAACACCCCAAATACAGTAGTCTCCTGCAGAGCAGAGACTGAAGGGGTCTGTATCATGTGCATACCCACGACCTGGAGTCATGGGTCTACTGAAAGTATCATCTTTCAGAGAACTTAAAATGAGATTGTTTGCCACTTACGGTCATTTTAAATTTGTCAACAGACAAATTATTGATCCTTGTACCAAGGAAAAATTCAATACAAGTTGCTGTGCTACTTAAATTCAGATTGATGTGTCAATTCTATGTACCGATTCATACTCCTTTTTTTTTTTTTCTTTTTCCAAGATATTCCTATACAACTGTTAAAATGCATTGTAGGGATAGCTTCTTGAAACAAAGGAAAGCTGGACATGCTTTCAAATGCAAAATGCAGTGGTTTGATATTGATTTAATTTAAACTGAAATGAAAATAAAGGCAAGCAAAAAAAAATCAGATTTCCTGTGCAGGAAAGAGAAAAGTACATGCCAAAGGATTTCTTTTTGAATCCAATATTCTAGTTAACAGTGAACTATATGCTCAACTTCAAAATAACAGTTTAAATTTTTTCACTACAAATCAGATATCCTTTTTTTTTTTTCAGAACAAAAGATCAACCAAACCCCCTTGCATTATTGCAGTGGTTGTTACAGCCATTCTTTCTGGATGTATTTCAGAATACAGAAAGTCATTTGCTCTTTGGGTTGTAAAAGGCAGAAGAAGAAAGAAAATTCTTCTTCCTGGAGATCTTTGGTTTTGATAATAGGCTCAAGTTTGATGCCAACATTTTACAGTGATGGCAGGACACTGCACTGGACCTGCCTATGACACACCCAACTCTTAGACTCTTCTGTTCAAAGTCTGTTACTCAGGGAGTAGTGGAGATAGATGGTTAGGCCCCTTTCCTGGTAATTTTTGGACATTGTCTCTATGGGCATGTAAGAGTTTTTTTTACATCTGACTTTAGAGATAAATATATGGCCTTTGGCACTCAGACCAGAATTTGAGCAGCTTTCAAGGATGCCAGACAAATATTTCAGCTTTACAGTTGTTACTAGTGACATGTCATAGGATACAGTGAAAGAAGAACAGTGTTGAAGAAATAGACCCAGGTATTATTCTGATATTACTGTTTCGCCTCTGCCACGGGCTTCACATATGAACTTCACCAAACATTATTCTTCCTATCCCTGAAAATCTTACAAAGACCTGGGGAGACTTAATCAGGAGATACTTGTATGACTCAAGATAGTTGCAGAAGGTTTTGATGGGTCAGTTTTTCTACTGGGAACAGCCTGATTTGAAAGCCTCACTGTGTCCTCTAGAATTGTGTTGACTCTTCAGAGGCAAGTTGCCTATTTTTCTGCGAGCTGGCTTACAGGGTCCCTCAGCATCCTCTCACCATCTGTTTCAGCTCCGTAGAGCCCCCTATAGACTAAGACCAAGAAGTAAGTAAAGGATGGAGGAGAGAAATATCTTCTAGTTGCCATAAATGGGGTCATTACTTAAGTTCCACGCTGCAGACAATTCTCTGATTTTTCCTTCCCATTCTCAAGCAACTTAATACCTTTCACTAAACCAGCTAATACAGACAGAACACACACACAAACAAAAATCAGCTGCTCAAGCCAGACCTGTTTGGGGACATGCATATTGGTGTAATAAAAGCTACTCCCTTTCCTACTAAACTCATTCATATTCATAAACCTTCTCAATTATAGACACACCACTCCTGTTTCCACGTTTGTGTGCAGTAGAAACAAAGCTAAATGAGAATGTACAGTGGTGAATGGCACAGAAATCAGGTTCATGAACAGCACCTGTCATCAGCATGGGTTTTGCGGGGGGGGGGAGAAAGTCTTTTTCCTCCTCTAAAAATAAAAGATTTCCTGTCTAAGAATCTTTCAGACTGACAGTTCCAGCAACACAAAAGTGTCATCAGGTAACTGAAAACTCATCTCAATAATCTGAAAGAGCAGTTACATTTCATATGCAACAACTATTACGACTTGCCAGCTGAAGTTTCAAGATGAAATGGAATTTCTTTTGTGATGTAGCCACAAACTTAATTTCAAGAGACATCTAAGATAACCACACATGACATTGCTAGTGTACTGCATCACAGTTATAATTAATATCTATTACTCTGAGATAGTCTTAGTGGAAAATAAATTAAATCAAGTATATAGCAAATTTCTTCAAGGGTTGTATATTCAAGCGTCTGTTTTTACCACCATTAAACTTGACTACTCTATGCATCTTCATCCTTGTCTTTTAATGAAGAATATAAAACAGAAATATAATTGAGCCACTGGCAGGAAAAAAAACCTACTCTTTGACAATTTTAATAGCTTTTGAGCAAAACCACACAGTGATAACCAGCCACGTGGACACCCCAGGGCTTAACGGATAGCTATGGTAAGAGTATTCCAGTAGGAGCACATTGGATGAGACACTCCCGAATTCCGTGATAAATGCTACATAGGCATGAGCTTTTAAAGCTCTACCTTAGCAAATTGCTTAAAAGCATGCTTATTCTTAAGCACTAAATTTAACAAATCTGATCAGATGCTTAAAATTGCACAAATAATTGCCATGCTAAGTCATGAACTGATGTACTATAGTTAAATGTGAGGTCTTCAGAAAATATGTGCAGTTCACATGATATTATTTCTTTTCTCCAGCTGTACTACCAGGTGAGTCCTGAGCAAACTATGCCCATACTGTCCTTAGGAAACATCACTACCTGGTGAACTGAGCTTAGCTTCATCCCGAAAAAGCAGACATGAAGGCTTGACCTGTCCCTGGGCTGCTGAAGACCCTCTGAGTGTGGTTACTCTTTTTCCTGGTTCATAAAGAAAACACAAATGAAGAGGTGGAGGTTAGGCTTGACTGGGCTTGAGAACAAGCCTGAACTTGCTATGACCAGTATTTCCTTACTCTCTAAATGACCTAATATTTGAAGTGAAAATCCTTAGGTGTCCTACTGTCACTCATATTTGAAAGAGTTAACCTACTTTTCTTTGGTGTATTTAGACAACATAAAGCATGCAGGCCTTGTTTCTAATGAGTGCAATCATAGGACAATTCAGGATGGCAGGGGTATCTAGAGGCTGTCTGTCCTGGTCTCCTGCTCAAAACAGGCCCAGTTAAACTGGAACACTCAGAGCTCTGTCTATTCTTGCCTTGCTTGTCTCCAAGGATGGAGATCCTACAACTTCTCTGTATCTCTGCTTCAATATTTGACCATCCTCGTGACTAAAAATATTCTCCTTATATCTAATCAAAGTTTCCCATGTACCAACTTGTATCTTTTGCCTCTTTACTTATTTCCGTGCACCTTCAAGAAGAGTCTGAATTTGTCTTTTTTAGAAACCTTATCAAGTAATAGAAGACAGAGGATTCTCTGCACACCCTTAGTTTTCACTCCAGCCTAAACAAGGTAATTTCCATCTTGTGCATCATATGCTCTGGCTCCCTAGCTATCACAACTGTCTTGAGATGGGCTCTCTAGAGTATATATATAATGTTAACTGGGGGCCTAAAACCTAACATGTTTTTCCGGAAGACTCCCAGGTGATAATCACTTCCCTGGACCTCTTTCCTCTCTCCAACTCAGCCCAGTGTGTGGTTGGCCCTCTGTGACTCAAGGACACATTATTCATTTATGTTCAGCTCATCATCCACCAGGACTCCGAGGTCCTTTTCTGTTTACTCAGTTGTCCCTCGGCCTGTGCTGATTCACAGGGTTATTCTATCCCATTGTGCAGGATTTTGCATTTATCTTTGTTAAACTTCTTGAGGTTCATGTCAGTCCATGTCTTCAGCTTGTCATGATTCACATGAGTTGCAGACCTACTCTCCACCATGTCAACCATTCTCCCTAATTTGGTTTCATCTACACACATGTAAAAGGTATATTCTGTCCTGTCATACAGGTCACTGATGAAAATGCTACATTTCAGCACTGAACCCTAGTCATGTGCAAACACTAAAGTTTTGAACTGGCAGACCATCATCATTTAAATATGTGTATTACAGTGAAAATGTTAGGATAGGATAGATTGGAATAGAATAGAATTCAATTCTGTTGGAAGGGACCTACAGTGATCACCTAGTCCAACTGCCTGACCAGAAGTTAAAGCACGTTGTTAAGGGCATTGTCCAAATGCCTCTTGAACACTGTTAGTCTCCTTTGAGAGAACAGACATATGTAACTGTTAGCACCAGGCAATTTCTAATATTATTTTATTCTACACTGAAAAATCCAGCTTTAGAAATATTCTAAACACCTTAATCCTGCTCTACAAATCTGCTCATTGTATGTGTTCAAAATCAGACTTACTGATTTAAATTAGAAAGGTATATTTTTTCCTAGTCTTGGACAAGCACAGCCACTACAGCTGACACTGAAGCTGGGCTTGAGCCTCGTTTGTACACCACCATCAAAAAGTTACAAATCCTAAAGACCTCTAGTTTGAAGTCTCCTCAAGCCTGAAGACAAAGCTGTTTTCCAGCCATGAAGTTGTTATTTATAGTTGTGAAAGTCTAAGAGAAAAAGAATCTGGATGAGTTCACAAGATGTTTTGCTCATGGACAGGATATAGCTTGACCTCTAGAACCCTTGGTTTCATTTCCCACTATCCCAGAGGAAAACTTGAAAAGTATGTCACCAAGCATAAATTAATAAATCATACTGAAGTAGTTAATTGGTACTTGAGTAATGTAGTGTTGTGTTCATGTAGCTACACAGATTTTAAAGACCTAGGCCTGTATGGACTGTGGGCTTTACTGAATACACCAACAGGCTTGTGCTCTCTATTCCCTTGTGAGAAAATATCTTTGCCCTACCTTAGATGAATGCAGTGAGGACTTCTGCAACAGAGCTTGGAAGGCTCTCCTGTACTATAACCTGGGAACTTTGTGTCTATTGAAGACACTACATCAACTCATACTAAGATACATGGCACCTAACTTCACCTGGTTAAAATCAGAGTTGTTATTATCATTATGCCTAAATTAAACAGCAGAAGCTTAAGTTGCAGACATCTGGACCAGCAGTCTAGAATGATACTGCTGTTGAACAGAGCTAGTTACTGTAGCTGGTGGAGCTCAGGCTGCTAGTGATGAGACTGGATGTACCAAGGATAAACTGAATGCTAACAGCTGTGTTCACCAGGTATTCTCCATTGCTAAAGAGAAGACCAGGATGGCCTGCTTGGATGCTGACATCAAGCCATAAGCAGCCAGACCACCTCCAGTCCCACAAGCTAGCCCAGGTTTTCTACCAAGGTTCCCGCTGTACTCAGGCAAGAGACACAGGCACCTCTATGGGACAGTGCAGCTCAACTGCTTTAAGTGACCATGTTACATGTGCCTGTGTTTCATCCCCTCCCTCTGCTGACTACACACTTACCTTTTTGGATGTGTAGTCAAAAAGGATGAATCCTGCCCAGAATTTTCTAGTACAACATATTGGCAAAGACGGTTCTGCTTCCATGTCAGGTCTTTATCAAAGAAATTGAGGGCATTTATTTCTGGAACACCTACCTAGCATTAATTTCCACATATACATCTACATTTCTGAGGTGCTAATAGCTTGCTGGCATTGGAACATAGCAAAGCTTGGCACACATCCCCCCTCTTCTGAGGATGTCTCAATCTGTTGGTTTTTTTCATGTTTTTTTTACCTGTAATGATATGTTGTGCTGCTTATTTAGAAGCTGCTGCTTAATAAATAGAGTCATGTTTGTGCTTAGGAGATTGAAGAAGCAGCTTTCCCTCTCACAATGTCAAGCATAATTTGATCAATTTTATCCTCTTGATAGGGAAGCCCATCAATTTCAGCTACAAGAGACCTACCTCATGCTAAAGATAACAGTACTGCAAACAACTATACTGTTTCAGGATTCTCCATTCCCTGCTGTCTTTCACTCCTTTGCAATCCTTGAGATACCTGGAAGGGTTCCTATGACATCATCATAGGTAAGCTCATGAAGTGTAGGTTAGATGAATGGACAGTGAGGTGTATTGAGAACTGGCTGAATGACAGAGTTCAGAGGGTTGTGATCAGCAGCATAGAGTCTAGTTGGAGGCCTGTAGCTAGTGGTGTTGTCCAGGGGTCAATTCTGGGTCCTGGCTTGTTCAACATATTCACCAATGACTTGGATGAAGGGACAGAGTGTGCCCTCAGTAACTTTGATGATGACACAAAACTGGGAGGGGTGGCTGACAAACCAGAAGGTTGTGCTGCCATGCAGTCAGACCTGTACAAACTGGAGAGTTGAGTGGAGAGGAACCTCATGAGGTTCGACAAGGACAAGTGTAGAGTCCTACACCTAAGGAGGAATAACTCCCTGCACCAATACAGATCAGGGGTTGACCTGCTGAGAAGCAGCTCCGCAGAGAAGGACTTGGGAGTCTGGTAGATAACAAGCTAACCATTAGACAGCAGTATGCTCTTGTGGCCAAGAAGGCCAGTGGTATCTTGGGATGCATTAAAAAACTATGGTCAGCAGGTCCAGTGAAGTTCTCCTCCCTCTCTGCTCTACCCTAGTGAAGCCATATCTGGAGTATTGTTCTGGGCTCTCCAGTTCAAGAGAGATAGGGAACTAACTACTGGAGAAAGTCCAACAGAGGAGATACACAGATGATTAGAGGACTGGACCATCTCTGTTATGAGGAAAGGCTGAGAGACCTGGGGCTGTTTAGCCTGGAGAGGAGAAGGCTGAGACCCTCTCAATGTTTATAAATATCTAAAGGGAAATGTCAGGAGGATGGGGCCAGTCTTTTCAGTGGTGCCCAGTGATAGGACAATGGGCAATGGACACAAATTTGAAAACAGGAAGTTCCACCTCAATATCAGGAAAAAATTCCTTACTTTCAGGGTGACAGAGCTCTGGAACTGACTTCCCAGAGAACTTGTGGAGTCTCCTTCTCTGGAGAGATTCAAAACCTGCCTGGTTGCAAACCTTTGCTCTAGATGACCCTGCTTTAGTGGGGGAGGTGAACTAGATGATCTCCAGAGATCCTGTCCAACTCCTACCATTCTGTGATTCTGTGGTTTTGTGACTTTTTTTAATATATATTTTTTTAATTAAGCACTAAAGAAACATATTATGCTAAGTAGAGAGAAAATGCACACAGGAACAGTTGGCAATTTCTTACTATCTGCAAGAACTAGGTGGAAATACAAATAATCAGACTCCCTCTCAATGTGTCAGACACCAGGTTTTGTTTGACTGTAATCGCTCCCCCATTGCCATGCACACAGCCTCAGCTGCAATCTCAGGTTTGCAAAACTATTGTCTTCTCCTGCAGTTCACAGAAGTGAAATATGGATGCAAAACTACAGTTTCCAGACCTTTTTTTGTCCCTCTAGTCAACAATAATTCAACCTTACCTTGATCCTAGGTAAGAGATAGTTTATTATTCCTATGAAAATCAAGAAGACTTAACTGGTTAATTTTTATTGTCTATTATGCCTTGCCTTTAAATTCTGCCACCACTTTATTCAGAAAATGAACATAGATTTACTCTAGTTCTAAAAAGAAAAAGATTGAATATAATTTATTTAACCTTAATTTGTGATGCAGAAAATACGCATGTTTTAAAGATGTTATCACAAGTTATGTTTCCATTTGGTCAAATTTTAGCTAAGCTCAATCACACATATTTATTTTTCCTTCAAAATTAACGGAATACATTCATAACTATCTATCCTGGACTTCTCATATGTTTTCTATCCATTAAGATGTCAACAGGAAAGTAATTGCAAACCCAAACCATTGCTTCATATCTCCCATCTCACCCTACGTTTAATTTGAGTCAGCAAAACAATTTCAAAATAAATCAAAGGCTTCCCCCTTCCCGTGGTGAGGCACATCACTTTACATTAAAGCCATCTTTCAAACTCTCCTACTATCTAGGATGACAATGTTAAAATAAACCCATTTCCAAATTTCAGTCTTGGCAAGTCAATAAAAGAGAATAGCTTGGTATTTTAAAATTATATTTTGTCATGGCTTTCAAACGTGCTTTATGGAATGACTTTGTAACAAAAGAACATTTTTTTATGTATGGAAAAATGTTTCCATATCATATTAAAGTATCTAGACAACAGTTATTAGTTTGACCTTCGTAAAACGTCATCACTGCAGAACTGAAACAATACTTCCTCAAGTCCTGCCATTTTTTGTTGCTCCTCTTTTTCTTCCCCCATAATTCCTACACTATCATATCTGAGTGAACATTTAACAGAGCACCAGAGAGGGAGAACAAAGCTGTAGACCTTGTCTCCAAATTATGTGATGAAGAGATGTTCTGCTAATACACAGCCCTCCCCTTTATCTTCCCCATGAAATGGGGAGTTGCAATTCAATCTCATACTAGCTTTTTTTTTTTTCCCTTCCAAGGCAGGGGCTATCAAAATCTCATTGACAGAAGTCACCTGTATGAGGTGACATGAAAAAGCAATGAAAATGTCATACATTTTTCCACTGAAACATGTCCACAAATTTTGCCCAGCTCTGATATGAAGCCAGTGCTTGAATGAACACTGCTCTGCATCCCTAACTATAAAGGCTGCAACCTGCACAAGTCTGATAACAGCTCACAGCTAATTCTGAAACATTTTTCCAGCTTGCAAGCAATTCCTTTGAAGAAGAAAATTGAAGAGCAGCCATTAGCACCAATAACATTGCCTTCCATCCCTCACAGGGCTTGATGCCCACTGGAGCTGCTAGAGGAGGGACCCTCCATTTCTGGGTGGAAAATAAGATTGAGTGAAATCCACAGCATTCCACTGGGATACAAGTCAAACCCTTTACAACAGCAAGTAGTCAGCCATGTTGATTGGTTTTCTCTTAAACCAAAGTTCACCCTATTTTATTAATTCCCTTTTCTCTTAAATAAAAAGATTTTAAGATCACAAAAGACCAGGCCTTCTCTTCTGGAACACTCTTTCTTGCCCAAATATCAAACTGTCAGACTGAGCCTATATGGGCTTTCCTCCCACTCCATCTCTCCAGAGACTTGCTAAGACTTTCTTTGCAGCTGAAATTAAACTAGCTACCCTATAATTTTATATGTAGCTTGTCACCAGCAGTCTAAGTAATGAAGACACCTGCTGGTTGCTCACCACCCAGGCATCAGAGAGATCTCTCCTGGCATTGATTTTAATTAGCTCATTGCAATGCCTTGTGCCTTCTCATCCTCCTTTCATCAGGAAACTTTCACCCATACTCCTTTCAGAATCACACTCTGCAGATCTTGAATTGTGCTGAGCTGCAACTGACTCAAAATTGGACCTCTTGTGTTCAGAAACTCCACTACTGAAGGCAGAGCAATTGAGCAATTGCCCTTTCTTATGCCTTACTTATTTCTATGGAGTATAAGTGGTTCACATGCTTTCTGAATCATCTGAATTCTGTAAAAGCTACATTAGAAATATCTGACCTCATTAAAAAGGAAATATTTCAGCCCCTGACACTGAACAGTCGAAATGTGTTGCTGGATGAGCAGAAGTGTGAACGGCAGCTATCCATTATAACAATATTCACCATGCACCATATATTCGTAACAGCCATTTTCCTAACAGTAGACAAGATGCAGTGCATTTAATCACAGGTAAGCCTGTTCAGTTCTTTCTGGAAGGAAAGAACTTTAGCCAGAAAAGAAACTTCAAGATTATACAAAAGAGCTATTATCACCATGAACTGACACAGATACAGCAAAAGAAACATATGAACCACAGCAAGAAAGCACCTGCAATAGGGTACAGTGAAGCACAGCACCAGTGTCAGTAGTTAAATACCTGTTGAGCTTCTGTGGCTTGTTAACAACAGGGATTTGAACTCTATGGGGCTGTACTTTAGAAAGGATTGGGAAGATATATGGGCAGCTTGTTGCTTTGCTGCTCAAAGCTTATTTTCTGTGGCACTAGAATGAGCAGGAATGCCTGTGCTGCCAGTTAAAAAAGGGGAAAGGGAGAGATTTCAAACACTGAGCCCTGGCTACCCACACCTAATGTCATGGTTTTGGACTATTACAGCCAGCTCTGCTATGAGAAAACTTTCTTTAAAAGGAGCCTATTTCTAGTTTGCAGCAGCCTGTGATGTTTAGCAATTGCTCACCTTCAGGACTAGGCTTATATTCTGTTCAGAGACCTGCCCTGAAGTTGTTCCCCAGAATGATCTCTGGCCCTGTTTGGGACAAGAGAGAAGTCCTTAAAGAGCAGTTCCAGGAAGGCTCTCTGGAGGCAGAGGTCTTATTTCTTGGCTCTTATTGAACAACACAGGCTGTCAAATAAAAAATACATTATCAAGAACAGGGCAGTTAAAATCAATTCCAGAGACTGAAGATTGCAGATGCAAAAAACACAAACAGGGAAAACTCGAACACTTCACTGTGTATCTATAAGCAACGGGTGTCAGGGAAAGGAAAAAAAGCACTTAGAAGCTGCTTTACATAGCTGCTTTGGGCATTTAATAGTTTCCAGTTACCGCAGTTAGCAATGGAGAAATATGAACATACTTTACATTTTTGAGGAGTGCAGCACTACCTATAAAAATAAAATTTATGAGTACAGTGTTTTCTGCAGAGTGGAAAAAAGGGAGGGAGCAGAGAGGGCTTTGTGAGAGATCTGAAGCTAAAGAGTCAGTTGTAATGTTTCTGTTTGTAAACTGACAGGGGAGCAGATCTTAACCTGGTTCTGGTGCAAAGTATCTATTCAGGCAACAGCAGCATGTTACAGGGATCTCTTGACTGTGTTGGTAATAAGATTTATTTCCTGTCTACAGAAGTGAGTGTATTGGCTCAATGGGTGGGACAAAACTGCAGTGTGTTCAGCTGGAGACAGGGTGCTGGGAAGCAGTTTTAACTGGTTTTGTGGTAAGAAAGGCAGAGGGATAGTGAGAGAGAAGCTGCATCAGTCCCTGAGAGACCTGATGAAAAGCATTCCAAATTTGCCACATGAAGGAGCTCACTCATTCCTATCTTCCATTTCTGAAGCTGTAACAGAGATGGGAATTGGAGCCTGTTTTCCCCAAGCTTCATGTCTGTGACCTGCTTAGAAGAGGAACAGATGTCTCAAAGAGGGGAAGAGCAGAGAAGCCTGCTTTCACTGCAGCCACTGAAGAAGTGAAGAAGAACCACCTGCCCCCAAACCTTCAGTCTTGCGGAATTTGAGAAATATTATTTTCAAATTATCCCTTCCCCCTGAAGGTCTAAAAAGCAAAAATGCATGCTTAAATAAAAAGGAGAAAAAGAGGATAAAATTATAAACAGAAATCACTATTTTTGTCTCATAAACCAAAACTCCTCTGTTTAGGAAAAAAAAAACAAATCTAAGAAAACATTTTGATATTTATATCAATCATGGATTTTTGCTATGAAGCTCTTTCAGTGAAGGAAAGACTTCAGCTCTTCTATCTCAGAGAACAGAGGTGGCTTGAAACTTCTCAGACCTAACATAATTGACTGAATGGGTAGAAGTGCATGAAACAAAGCTGTTGAGCAGAAATGCCAGTCATCTGCTTATAGAAATTCAGGCATGTCCAGGCATGATGGTCTGGCAGCTGTCAATTTGGAGCTGAGGTCATCTTTTCCCACATACTCATCTCCTCCACCATTGCAGTGGAGGTGGGTGTCCCCTCATGGGGTATGACTGTACCTGTGGCCACTCCATTGCCCATTTCTGTCAAAACCACAGGGGTTAACAAAAAACTAAAACAAAATAAAGCCAAACCAAAAACCAGAGAGCTCTTATATTTAGATATGTTTGTTACACTCCCTCCTTTTGGCAGGAGTGGCTGAAGAGAGGTGAGGTGTTCATCCACACCTGTCAGGTCATTGCAACTTCTATGGTTGGACAAAAAAGAGCAGTAGAAGGTTGTAACACTTTAACTTCAACCAACCTCCAATAGCAAGTGGTCCTTCTTCAAGGTGATGATGACACTAAGGGGAAGTTATGGTTTTTTTTGACCTGGATATTAATACACTATGTAAAAAAAAAAAAAAGACAGTTTTCTCTCTCCTTTGGTCTGCACTTGAAACAATTCATCCCTCTGGATTCAGTCTGATCCTTTCAGCAGATTTACACATTAACCCGTCTCCCTCTCCCAAGGACAGTTTAACCTTATAAAGGATCTTGATGAATCATCACAATAATAACTCCATCCTTCTTGCTACTGTTTATCAATTGGACTTTTCTCTTAGCCTTCCCTTACCATCCAGTCGTCTCCAACTCCTCTAAGGCCTTTTAATTGTGGAAAAGAACTTCTAGGTGAGCATTAACAGTTTCACTGTTATCCTAAGCTATTAAATCCTCTCAATATCTATACTGCTTTTTTGAGGGTGATCACATTATCTACCTCAATCAAGTACCTAGCAGGCCAAGCCATGCATTAGCTGCTGTACAGAAACAGAAGCAAATTCCACCTTCTGCATAAGGTAACCCAGTGCAAAGCAAGATATATTGGATGGATGCAGACAGACAACAGGGAATGAATGAATAACAAGATGCTACTGGTCAGCACAACAGTGAGTACCTGGCCTCTAGTAATCAAAGTACCAAGTTCATGGGCAGAAGGGAGTACATTCCTATTCTTCAGCGTGTCTGCTGTACAAGTCACTCATCACATTCGAGACTCTGATCTTAACTTGTAAGACATAGTAAATCCAAGCTGCAATGTGTTGTTCCATATTAGTCACTGGTCCCAGTATTTCTTATCATACTAATTAAGCCTGGAGATTCTTAAATGTTGTAAGCTATGGACTGCATTTATATTACAGGACATAGTATTTTAATTGAGCAGTCAGCTCATTATTGCTCATGCTCAGACTATAGGATAATGAGTTATTACTGCTTGCCTTAGGTGATTTCTGAGCTAGGAGGCAGCAGGAGAAGAGATGTCATGCATAGCTGATGGCATTGCCTCACCATGGCAGCATTTATGAGAGGCTACCATAAGGAGAAGCCCAAGTCTCTAGGACAGAAAACAAAAGGAAAATCCAAGGAGAGTGTGGAAGGTGCCTGAATTTCTTATTTTCTCTTAGTAGTAGAGATAATTAAGCTCACACTTTTGTTGGCAGAACATCAGATGGTAGATCAGTCATCATTTCTCCCAAGCAGTGGTATTTGACTCACGAAGCAGAAGAAATATCATCATCTCAAAGACAAAAATCAGGCAGATATATCTTTTCAGTCTTGGAAATACTTGCTGAGCTGCTACATTCTCCTATCCTCCTCTACAGCCTAGAAATCAGCAAATCCCAACTGCCAACAAGTGATTCTATGTTCCAAAAACTCCATCTGAGGTCATCGTGAAGATACCCCTAAGACATGTCTTTTTCTTAAGAGACTGCAATCCAATAATTTTCTGTCACAAGTGCTAGGAAATGTTAATTCCAATCCCCCATGAACTGTTCTGTGACCTATGTGAATACAAGTCACCAGATAAAAACATATCTGGGTATTTAGGATTATAGTGTCAGAATTCCTTGTGACTACTGCTCACACTTTATCCTCCTTCTGACAGTTTTGAAATGTTATACCTTATGTTAAAGGGAGAGGGGGATGGGGACACTGGATTATAGGATATAGATGCAGAATAAGTATCTTTAGGAAATGAACTCTTACTTCTTTGTCTCCTGGAGCAGCGTTTTACTCTCTAGAGGATTATTTTCTCAGCTTTGAACACTTTATTCAGACTTAAAAGACAATCATCTATAGATCTCCCCACACTCCATTCCCTATCTTTTAATAACAACATTATATATTGATGGAAACAGAGATGAAGATGCATCATTTGCGTGTGTTCTGACTGACAGTACTTGAGAAGGTCAGAGGAGTGGGAGAACAATGTTTTCTTTGTACGATTTTTAGTGTTCTGCCATCAGTCTCTTCACACTGTCTTTCACAAAACCTATAGAATACACAGTGCAACATCATCTGTGAAACTACAACCAACCACCCCTGCCTACCTTGAAATGCTGATTTTTTCAGGGTTTCCTTTCTTAAAGTCAACTACCCCAAGACTAGTCCATTCCCCTGGTTATATTCTATACCTACGCTGCTGGGTTTTAACTTTGGCTAGTGTTCACTGAGCCTCATGCAGGGGTGTTTAGGGTGTAAGGGTGTTTTGTAGCTTTTCAGTTCAAAGGGACATAAGTCATGTGAGAGTCATGAGACTGTGAGGGTCAAGAGTGCTATATTGTCTTAAGAGCATGCCTGAGAGGATATGGAAGATCTTGGGGTTTGATGAACCAAAAGTGCAGAGAACCATGCAAGAGTAGTCATCCTTGGAGTAAATTATCCCATACCCAGCTTTCACCTCAAGCAGAGCTAGTCAATTCTCTGCAGAGGGACATCTGTAAAACAGCTAGGAAAGTATATAAACCAGCTAACACACTGTCATGATCAAGGGACCAAGGCCTGAGAAAAAAATGTATGGTTAACCCATTTGGCATTACTGATGCCTTAGATACTTTACTCCAGTAGAGCAATATAAAAATAAATTCCAGCACAGAGTTCAGACATTGTATGCTGGGCGTTAATGCAGAATAAAGCCATGGTGTTACTCATGCTTCATATTGATGTAATAAGCTTGTAATATAACACAGCCTTCTAAACTGGTTCCTACTTTAAAAGTCAAGGTAAAATTTATTAATTTTAAAAAATATTTTCATCTCTGTCACCAAGGAGAGCATAGTAAGTCATAGCATTAAATACACTTATGAAACCTCTAAAAGAAAAGCCTGTGAGCAGGTTCTGTATTTGTCTAGAAATAATTTGTGTTCAGCGGATCCCAGGGCTGATATCCCTGCCTGACTTATTTTTGTTTTGATTAAATAAGACAGCACCTTCCATTGAAGGTAATATACCACATCTAGTCCTCCTTTTCATCTAAATCATAATCTGTTGTGAGGTGTGAAGCCCTCCAAGATTACCACCAGGCAGAGTGACACTTTTGGAATAAAGATATTACAAGATTTCAACAACTCCAGTACTTTTTCAGTTGTGAGACACCTCTCAGAGTTAAAATTATCACTAAGAGATTCTTAATTTCTCTTGCATCCTGGAACAACAAAAGGTGTCCGGTGTGCACAAAGCAAAACTGACCTGAGAAAGTTAGTATAAGAGCTGAATCTCCATTTCACCTAGCTACTTCAAATTATTTATCACTTCTATTACAATCAGACCTCCTATTTGCAATCAAACCAGTTGTAGTCTAAAAGAAATAGCTAATTGTATAAATTAGCACTAGCTGTAAACAGTGGTCAGAGTAGGTGGACAATAGAAAAATAAACCAGAAAGTAAGCAAATGGGCATAAAAATGTGGATATCCCAGGTGTAGGCACTGCTCAAAGCCACTCCACAGCAGTAATCATGGCTAATAGAAACAAAATTATTCTGTAATCACTGAAGTAGAGAGGGATGATTGACTGGTGTTATGTGCTTTGTCTCTGATTGCTCTGCCTACAAGGCAATTAGTAAAAATTAACCGTTTATAAAAGCGATAGAGAATCAGCAACACTAAAAACCTTCACCAAGTTCCTATATCCTCAGTCCTCTATAACATCTGTCAAAACAGATGTTATCTACAGCATTGTCTAAAATGCCAGCAATTTCTGCCTATTTCAAACAAATACATGTGACCCAATTTCCTCAAATCAATCTGCATGTGCAGATTAGTTGGGGCTGTAGATCTCTGAGCATGTCTCAATTTCCTCAGTAAGAAAAGAAAACCAAATCATGTCAGGAAGATAGACCAGCTGTAAGAAAAGAAGAGCTAGCTGATAGCCATATAAAGGGTCCTTCAGGGCTATCACATTTACCAAATTTAAAAGGCTGGCACTGACAAAAGTGTGAGAAGAAATTTCCTTTTATGAAAGCACAATTCAGAAATGTTTATCAAGTTCAAAAGCAGAAGACAGCATTTGTCAAGCCTGATTTCTTACTTCATTAGAAGACATCCTGAGGCTTCGTCGACTGGAGCCCAATGTTTGAAATGGCAACTTTCAAAATACTACATGTTTATAATTTAGTAACAAACATGGAATCTAGTGTCAACTAACTGCTGAATTTAACACAGCTCTCTGATTTTTGGTCTGCCCATTGATTCACTTTTTATAAAATCAGCACAGTAAACAGTTTTCCTGCTTTTCTAGGGTAAGTTTATTTCCCTCACCAAGGGCTACTTGTTCTCAGCCACCACACACAGAGACATGCAAATGAATGGCTCTCTTTGCTCCCTGTTTTGGGAATACCCTTGCTTGCCTCCCCCTCCTGCCTGCCAGCAGTGCTGTGTGTTTCTTTCATTCTTTCCATACTAGAGGCTCTGTGGAGAATGATCTATCCCATTAAAGTGTCTGAATGTAATTACCTGAACTGGAATATATCCAGGACTCTGGATTTAACAGCCATTAAAAATCTTGTTAAACATTTGTCATACCTTCTTAAATCGCCACATGCAGTGTCAGCTTGGCATCTGAAAGATGGTAGTTCAGAACAGCACTGCTCTTATGCTGGTCTGTTTACTCCTCACACAGTGAGGAAGTAAATGTCCCAGTCCTGGGGACAATGTGACGGATGGTACATCAAGAGACTGAAATTCTCCTATACTTCACACCCACACATCTAAAGAACAGCTAAATTAAGCCTTGGCAAGCCTTTAAGTTTTGTACCTAGCTGTTAGTTTCAGCACAGGAAGACCAGGAATGTGTCCTGTCAAAGGTCACAGAGCAAACATACAGCTGAGCAGAGACTGGAAATGTACTTGAGAGCTTACCTCTCCTGCCCTGGGATCTCTCCTCACCAGGGTCTCCATACCCGAGGCTCTAGAAGCACTTTAAACACAGAAATAAGCTGCTAAGGATCCAGACTTACACTAAGGTGTGGATGCAAGCTTTGTGCCTGCAAGACACATCTCCTTAATTGATTAATTATGATAAAGGCACTCACAACAAGGAAAACTTTTTAAAAAAAATTAATTGCCAAAATCTCTTACTTCTCACATCCACCTCTCCCCTCCTGCCACAATTGGTGGTTCTTTTTGAAAACTCTCTGACACTCCTAGAGGACTTTCCATGAGGGAGCAATACAGAATTAGGCTGCTCATGAGATAAATGACCCAAGTATGGCAGGGCATTGGAGGTGGATTGCTACAGCATGTGCTCTGACTGCTTGATATGTTATGGCAGTGGATGGAGTCCAAGCTGACCTTTCAAACTCTATTGCGTGAGCATATTTGAAGAGGAGAAACTGTTGGGAAAAAGCTGTTTGTTGTGGAAATGTTGATATATAACTGGTTTATTTGTAAATTAACTTGCAGATGACCCCACCATCTCTTCCTGCACAGCTGGTGCAACACATGCTGTGAAGTGAATCGACCTGCTATTCTTAGAGTGTAAGCTATTCAATTAAGGTACTTACAAATGGTTTCATGACTGTAGCTCATTACCAGCAGACAGCTTCTGCTTTATAGACTCATTTTTAATATGCATTTATATTAAAATGAGATGTTGTAGCATGATCCAGTTTTCATTACAAGTTCAGGTCTTAAAAGGAAGTGGATAATAAATCCCAAATTAAACCTCATAGCTGCTCAAGCCATGCACCAAGTGCTAATGGGGAAAGCAATGCATAGACAAATAAAAGAAAGTGACTTTATTCTAAGAAAGTGACTTATCCCTAGACTTGTATTCTCTGTGTTCTAAGCCTGTGATAAGCATTACTGAATGTAGCACTTACAAGTGATTCTTCACTCGGTGCCAGTGGTGTTTGCTTATACAGCTGTATTTGTTAATCCACTGAAGTTCTGCATAAGGGAATTCTTGATTGCTGTTAGCCACAAGGAGCTTGTGACCTTCTTCAAGACTAGCTGACTTCACCATCTGGCTGAAAGAAATTAGGTTAAGCTGAGTGTCATACTTCCTTCATAGTCCGCTTGGTTACATGCTTAATTTTGAAAAAGACCATATTTCCTTTAGGAAAGAGAGAAACACCAACTAAGATTTGCTGCTTAAAGCATGTTGGACCCTTGATTTCTGCTGAGCCTGTTAAAGTTCAAGTGCATGTGGCAATCTTTACCTTCTCTGAAAAAAAAAACTTGACCGTTTCTTAAACAAAACCAATCAATCAGTCAAGCAAACAAACAAAATGCCTTAATCTGAAGAATGGAGTAGGGCAAAGAGATGAAGGAGAAAGATTTTATTTTGGAGAAGTACTAGCAAGTTGTGTCCAGTTTAGATAAACAGAATGACATTTGCAGATGTAGAAGAAATATGAAGATAAGACCACCATAAGATGATATAAAGCAGCCTTAAATACATCTCTCTTGCTATAAGGAAAGCTTTAAAAGTCAGTCTTTCCTGACTTCTATCAGAGATTAATTTCCATTCATCATCCCAAATCAGGCACCTAGTTTAAGCTAATTGTGTTCCCCAGTTGAAAGGCAGGATCATTTATCCCAATCTAAAAGAGGAAAGTAAAATATATCACCTTCTGTAAATCAGTCTCCATTACCTACTGAGGGAGCCTTGACAGGTATGTCAGACAGAGGTCTCTGCACTGTAGACCACTAAAGTGAGCTGAGACCAGCTTCACCTCAGTTAATTAAATTAGTTTTGATAAAATGCCTGATTACAGTTTGAACAGAACTAGATGAACAGGAAGAATTTTTTGATATTTCATATAGCCTTATAGGATTAATTTCAAAATTAATGGATAATTTTAAAATCAGATGACTATCTGTACTTTTCCCCCCATTTTAGTTACAACAAAAATGATTATGTTCAATTCTGCCAAAGTGGTGTGCTTCACCTCTGGAAAGCTTTTGCCCAGGAAGGATAAGGAAGTATAAGCAAAACTGGTAAGGCTGGAGGTGAAACAAAGTCTGGAAGTGTGACAACATTTCCTATCATGAAGCCACCAACCATCTACAGTTTCAGAAATAATTCTGTTCATGCAGTGACTAAATCGAGATATTCCAGTAACTTAATCATCTAAACCCAAGGTAAATTAGTGTGGGTAGAACTAGAGTAACAGATACAGTGTACACAAATTAAAAGCAAACAACAACAAAAAAGAGAATTGAAATATTTTAGTTTAATGTTGCCATCTAATAATGCCTGGAGCTCATCCAAAATGGGATCAAGTGATACAACAAGAGTGAAAAACATCACTCGATGCACTACAGAACTAGGGCCCAGTCTGGCATCTGGCCTAATACAGGTAGATGCATTTAAGACCATCTTGGTATCTCCACACTGCACAGGTGAAGGATGTTTTACTCAGACTCAAAAGGTGGAAAAGAAATGTGGTAACTAATTTAGTTTAATACTGTATGGGTCCACTTATGTGTGTATGATGGGGGGTGGAAACAAATGAGGATCACCAAAAAGCACAGTGAAACTATTGTTAGAAAGTCTTGGTAGGATTACACCAAGAAAAAAATAAGACAGAAATGTTAGTTAAAGGGCTTGCTAGCAAGTGGTTGGAGAGTCAGGACACCTGTGGAGGGTTTGCCCTGAAGTTAGGGAGAAGGATTTGGTGTGGGACCAAAGGAGGGGCTGACCACTTGGGTGCAGTATAAATCTGTTGTCAGGGTATGTAGGGAGGCAACCAGGAAAGCTAAGGCCTCCTTGGAATTAAACCTTGTGAGGGAGATCAAGGACAACAGAAAGGGCTTCTTCAAATACATTGCTGTCAAAACTAACATCAGAGGCAATGTAGGCCCACTGCTAAATGCGGTGGGTGCCCTGGAGATAGAGCATGTGAAGAAGGCAGAGCTGCTGAATGCATTCTTCGTCTCTGTCTATGCTGCCAGAGACTGTCCTCAGGAGCTCCATTACCCTGAGGCCCCAGAGGAATCCAGGATAAAGGAGGAGTTTGCCGTGGCTGAGGAGGACAGGGTTAGGGATCAGGTAGGACACTCGAATATCCCCATATCCATGGGTCCTGATGGGATGCACCCACGGGTGCTGAGGGAGCTGGAAGATGTCATTGCTAGGCCACTCTCCATCATCTTTGGTAAGTCATGGGCAACAGGTGAGGTGCCTGAGGACTGGAGGAAAGCAAATGTCACTCCAGCCTTCAAAAAGGACAGGAAGGAGGACCTGGGTAACTACAGACTAGTCAGCCTCGCCTCCATCCTTGGAAATGTGATGGAAAAACTTATCCTTGGTGCTGTGTCTAGGCATATCAAGGATAAGAGGGTCATTAGGAGCTGTCAGCATGATTTTGCTAAGGGGAAGTCATGTTTGACCAACCCAATAGCCTTTTATGAGGACATAAGTAGGTAGATGGATGGTGGCCGAGCAGTGGACGCGATTTATCTAGACTTCAATAAAGCATTTGACACTGTCTCCCACAGCATCCTCGTAGCTAAACTAAGGAAGTGTGCACTTGATGACTGAGTAGTGAGGTGGGTTGTGAACTGGTTGAAGGGAAGAAGTCAGAGAGTTGTGGTCAATGGGGCAGAGTCTAGTTGGAGGCCTGTATCTAGTGGAGTCCCTCAGGGGTCAGTACTGTGACCAGTACTATTCAACATATTCATCAATGATCTGGATGAGGGAACAGAGTGCATTGTCAGTAAGTTTGCTGCTGACACGAAACTGGGAGGAGGGGTTGACACACCAGAAGGCTGTGCTGCCATTCAAAGAGACCCAGACAGGCTGGAGGACTGAGCGGGGAGAAATCTTATGAAATTCAACAACAGCAGGTGTGGAGTTTTGCACCTGGGAAAGAACAACCTTAAGTTGGAGAGCTGTGTTGGGGAAAGGGACCTGGGAGTTCTGGTGTACAGCAGGATGACCACGAGACACCAATGTGCCCTTGTGGTCAAGAAGGCCAGTGGCATCCTGGGGTGTATTAGAGGAGGGGTGGCTACTAGGTTGAGAGACATCCTCCTACCCCTCTAATCTGCCCTGGTGAGGCCACATCTGGAATATTGTGTCCAGTTCTGGGCCCCTCAGTTCAAGAAGGACAGGGAACTGCTTGAAAGAGTCCAGTGCAGAGCCACAAAGATGATCAGGAGTGGAGCATCTCCCTTATGAGGAAAGGCTGAAGGAGCTGGGTCTCTTTAGCTTGGAGAAGAGGAGACTGAGGGGTGACCTCATTAATGTTTATAAATATATAAAGGGTGAGTGTCAGGAGGATGGAGCCAGACTCTTTTCAGTGATGTCCAATGATAGGACAAGGGGCAATGGGTGCAAACTGGAGCATAGGAGATTCCAAATATATTTAAGGAAAAACTTTTTCACTGTGAGGGTGATGGAGCACTGGAACAGGCTGCCCAGAGAAGTTGTGGAGTCTCCTCTGGAGACTTTCAAAATCTGCCTGGATGTGTTCCTGGGTCACCTACTCTAGGTGATCCTGCTCTGGCAGGGGGTTGGACTAGATGATCTTTTGATGTCCCTCTAACCCTAACATTCTGTGATTCTGTGAATTGGAAAAATGAGTTGGGATGGGGTTGTCCAGCCCTGTCTGCTTTCATAACCCATCTCCGTATTTTTGAGGCCAATTCCACTCCAGCCAAGATGGTGGAAGAAAATCTTTCTGTGATCACCTTCATTGAAGATTCTCCTGCTGCTGATGTGGGTGAGACTACCTTTCCAACAGTTCCTAGCCAGGTTCTTATTTGTTAAATACTCATACACAAATTGCTCTAAGCTATTGATTTATAAAAAGGTGTCTACTTTTAGTATTTAATCTTTTTTTTTTTTTTTATCCTTCACAACTACTGCTGGAATGAAAGTAAATACTAGTTAAACACATCAATTGATTTTTACGTCAAGGTGTAAGTGTTCTGGCATCAGTAGCCTTAGAGAGAAAAGAAATAACAAGGTTCATACATTTGTGCCATTTTCTGCCAAAACACAACCCAAAACAAAAAACCCACCCCTAACTTAATAAGATGTAAATTGTACATTACTGGCTACCAGACTGGTGGTGAAGATACAACATGCTGAAATATGCTACTCTCAATCAAAGTATCATATTAAAAGGCCCAGCAGAAATGGGTCCTCTGTAGCATTAAGAGCACAATGACAATATAGTAAAAATAAACATTGTTCATAGGAATGTAACAAGAAAGAAGGCTTAGGAAAAGGTAAAATGTAAAGAAACATGAAGTGATTTTCTCCATGTGAAGTTGGGACCCCAACATCTCCCAATGTCCCTTAGGAGACCCTACTTACCAGAGAACACAGCCGTCTGCAACATCAGTCAAATATAAAGGTCTTAATTCTAAACTCCTGAGCCTGCCATTTCCTCCCTGAAATTCCCAAGCTGAAAGCATTTGTAATGATATAAAGTTCATAACAGAGAGCTCTGTTCTGGACTGTCTGTCTGATGAACCATTGCAAAGCCCTTTGTCTGCCACTTATAAGAAGTAAAAACCTTCGGTTTTGTTCACACCAATTAGCACTTGTTTCCTGAAATTACAGCACTGAGACCATGCCCAAAGTGAATAATGACAGCCCATGTCCTGGAAGCCAGCCCTGAGAACATCAGCTGAACTGCAGACGGTCTGAAGACCACATGCACCTCATCAGTGAACCACGTTAGTTTGGGGTCATCCTTTTTACACAGAGCTCTTATGTATCTTCACAGACGAGTGAAGGTTGAAGTAGTTACCAGGTGACGAGATACATTACTTCAGAGTCTACTGAAGAGTAATTAAGGGCTCTTCACATCCCACATGATTGTCAGATTTGGCTCATGCTGCATACTGAAGTGTAAGGAGAGCACGACCTTGTCTGATTTACACCCCAGGCTTTGTACTGGTCTGTGCTTCAGCATCCTTAAGTCCATTTAAATTGTGTCTGTGCCAGATGCAGATGAGTGGTATCTAAGACAGTTTTGGGAGATATATTTGGGGCTCCATAGGATAGAAGCAAGCAGCAGCTTCTTTGGAGAGGACTTGAACCCCATCTTTATTGACATCCTTGTCTTATTAAGCAGCTCCATGTGGATAACAAGGCTAGGTGTTCTTGTTTCACTGTGCCCTCTGTCCAGATAGACTTTCCTCATCATGGGCCTCATGATCCAAAGCTGGTAGTGCCACCATATGAACTTCAGGCTGAGATGAAGAAATTCCAGTTGGCTCTTGTGCTGCTGAAACAATGGCTTTGTTTGGGTGCTGGTGTCTTCATTTTCAACCGCAGTATTTTGTCCATGGCTCCTATATAAACTTGCTGCCCATGGCTGTATTATTTTTAATTGGAGTAAGTCCATCACTCCCCAACAGTCTTGCTGTGGCTTTTCAAAGAAGGAGCAGAGGCAGGAAGAATCCTCACACACTGCTGAGCTGAACTCAACTGAACTGGCCTGAAATCAATTTGCTTGCAACAGTTTGACATTTTAACAGAACAGTGGCAAATAACTATCATTTCATTTTCACTGTGCTAAGAACACAGAGACCAGAAAATGGCATCTTCATTGCACCTGGAGATCTGGGGCAGTGGGAAGGAGGGAATCCATAAGTTGATTTTGATTTTGCATTTAAATGATGCTTTTTTTCCCACTAGGGTTGCTGAATACCTTTAATTAAGAAGTGTGTTTATAATTTACATCTTGGCTTTCTGAGAAATACCTAGTTAGAGAAATGAAAGGAAAGAAACATGGTCTAGCTGCAGGTCCCAGCAGGCTGTATGTCAATAGCAATCACCAGGATAACTTTTTTGTTTCTGTAAGCTAAACCTCTTCCTTTGTTACACAACTTCCTTAGTAATTATACATAATGACTGCAGTTTTACATAATGGCAACACTTAGATATAATGACTGCATGGGCCACAACAGCTTAACTTCTACTGTATTGGTCTTGTAGCTTTTGACTGTATAATATTTAAGGAAAGCAAAGACAATATACATACCAGTGAAGAGCTAGCATTAAGGTGTGTCTTTACTCTTAAATAAAAAATAGTGTGAATCTGTTGGAAGAACAGGAATAAAACTGTCTCCAAATTACTTTAAAATGCCAGACTTCAAGCAGTGGGAAAATACCAGACTTCAAGCAGTAGGTTCCACTTTCCAAGCACATAAGTTGTCCTTGCTGTGAGAGAAACATCAGTGCCTGGGGTACACAGTGGAGAGCCCCAGCTCCAGCAGTTGTCCAGTTTGCATCCACTTGTGTGAGTCAGCTCTCACAATAAAAACCCCTTAGATTTGTAGTTGAAGCATAGATGGACAGCTTAGAAAAACAAGTGTTAGGCTAAAAGCTGTAAGGGTGAAATTCCAGCCTGTCAAGAAAGCTGCTGGTCCAGATACGTGCAAGTCAGAAAGTTTTTTCTGCCCACGTGGTGCTGACATGTGCTACTAGACTGAGTGGACATTTCCCAAGAGCTTCCATTATAGAGGTCAGTGAATGATCTTCCTCTACTTTAGCAGGGTTAACAGCTCTTCAAGTGACAAGGGGACATAACGGAAGTAGTTCTGTAACTCATTGATTCTGCAGTGCTGTGTCTGTGGTCATTTTTCATGTGCTGCCCACATTTGTACTTTTAGTGGAATGATTTTGCAACTCCACAGAAAGTTCAGAAAAGACAGTGCATGTTCTAGGAAGCAGGAGAGGCTGAGGATCCCAGCCTGCAAGCCCTGTGAGAGGTGGGAAGGGTTGTCTATCAAGCCTTTAAAAATCATAAAAAAACCCCCAAACTTGTTGCAAGGGTTAGACCAGTTTCTCAAGTATATTTTTCTGGATGTATATACAGCTATTGGTTCATGAGAGAGGATACAACACACCACATGTCTTGCCTTATTAGTGGGGTATGTCTCAGATCCCAGTGAAGGTTATGATGACCATCGGTGAGGAATGCATCTCATAGCTCTGAAGATGAGATATCATAGCTTGATTCCATGGCTTCTTGCCTTTCCGACAGCTGAGGTCCTGGAGCAGGAAGATGAGCCTATGAACCAGGGTCCCAGAAGTGTGAGGAAATGTGTGGAAATAAAACAGTCCTTAAATTCTACATGATACCCCCCACATAAACATTTCCCTACGTTTTGAGTACAACTAAGTCTATTCCTCTTATTTTACTCTGCTTTGGCTAGTGCTTCCACTGAGACATACTGCTGGAGCAGCCTTCTGGAGAGGCCTTACCCATTCCAGCAACAGGCATTTTTAACTACAGGATGAACAAATGCTTGGCTGATTTTTTCCTTAGTCTCACCATGAGGACATACTGCATTTGCTTGGTAGGAAGATGCACTTTTGCTCCCCTCGCTTTTGCCTTCCAATTTACAAGCACAGACACTGCCTGAGCTTGGCACCAATTGGTAATCTCTCTTTTGGAGTGAAGTGCATCTGCCCAGCCTACAGCAGACAGACCCATGCTCACTCCCTTTAGCTATAAAGGTGCCAGGACATGTGGAAGGATTATTCCAAGTGCTGTCTAACTCCAGGTGTGTCTGTGCTCTCTCAATGGGTACAGATGCTTTGAATCCAGCTGGCACAGAGCAGTGGGTGGAAAGGTCACCACCACTTCTTCTGAGCCTATCTGAGGACCTTCAGGAACTCTGTTGGGAGGTAACTGCATATTGATCATTCTTATTAATGTAGTCCCTAATTAGTGTATATGGCCCTCCTACCAGGCATTAGGCAAACACACACAAGCTTACTGACTAAACAGACAGTGTATGTGGGAGAGAGGACATGAAAGCTCTGAGATATACTGAAAAGACCTGCCTGCAAAAATTCTTTATTCATTCATTCACATTGATTTTTACCATCAAAACCAAGACTTTCTGTTGTTAAAATAAAACTGCCTCTGTGGACAGAGAAGTCCTTTGCCAATAGCTTATCACCCGCATGACAATGTGCGTGTTGCATGATTCATACCACAATATCTGTATCTCTGCAGTACTCCTGTTTCCATAACTAGGACTAGCCCAAAAACAGTTACACAGAGATCTCTACTGTGCAGGCACCACAGGACTGGTAGCCAGCCTCTCCTTCCTGCTTCCCATTGCCATTAAAACTGACAAGGAGTTTTCACCCATTCTCCTGCTGTGCCCCTTTGCAAGTAAAGAAAGATGTCAGCATGCAAAAAATACTGTGAAAATTCTCTCTGTGTCAGCAATGTCTCTCAGGTTCATTCAGTTCCCTCTGAAATCAACTTTAATGTACTTCTGGGACTAGTTGACTCTGAATTCCTTGTGGTATCCAGACCAGGTTTGAGTCCCTCTGCTCTATAACCTATTTCAACAAATTTTGCATTTTTAAGACAGCCCCATGTTTTCTCCTATCACATCTCAGGGCTCACAACACCTGTCATGACTTTCTCATGATAAAATAGTACTCTGATGGCTTTCATAACAGAAGTCTGAACTCCAGAAGTCTTCAAATCAAATCTCAATAATGTCAGAGGGCCAGAGGAGTACCATACAGTACTCAGAGGAAAGGCAAGGTCAACTGTTTTGTGGTGCCACCATAGCCAAGCCACTCTAGCAGTCCTAGCCCTGACCAGTGTGGATTATCATACACCATTTGTGGCCAAGCTTTGAGGCCAAAGATGAGACTTGGAGAGACTAAGACATAAAGCTCAAACGCAACATTTGAGGAAAGGCCCATGAAACTGAATGGAGGCTCTTCAGAGACCGAGAGCTCTTCAGTATTTAGAAAAATCAGATGAAGAGAAAAACAATGAAGAAAGATGACATCAGTAAGAAGATGCTTAGTTATGTATGCTAATGCATGACATTTTCCTTTATGGTGTTTAAGCTTTTGTATTTGCCCTCCATTTTCCAAGACAACTGCTCATATATGGTTAAAGAATAGAAAAAAAAAACCAACAATGCCCAAGAAGTTTCCAATAACCTTTCAGAAGGAATTCTAATTTAAAAATATTTCCTGCTCATAAACAAAACATCTGAATGAATTCATCTAGAAGCCATCTTCTTTTGGCATCAGTCTAGGTCATTGGCTCCCAGAATGTTAATATCCTGAAAATAAAGATTACATTGCTGGGATGAAAGGAATAGAAGGAATTTAATCCTTAAGTATGAATATAAGGGATGAAGGAAATATAAAACAGTGTATTGGGTTTTTGTGGCAAAGTTTTGGTAGCCTGGAGCTACAGGAGTGGCTTCTGTGAGATGCTGCTAGAAGCTTCACCTATGTCGATGGAGCAAGTGCCAGCCAGCTCCAAGACAGACCTGCTTCTGTCCAAGGCCAAGCCCATCAGCAATGGTGGTAGCACCTCTGTGACAGCATCTTTAAGAAGAGGAAAAAAACTGCAACATCATCAGCATTTAGAAAAGAGGATTGAGGATATGTTAGAGATTTCCCTGCAGCCCATGATGAAGACCATGGTGAGGCAGGCTGATCCTCTGCAGCCTGTGAAGGTTAACAGTGGAACAGATGTCCATCTGCAGCCCGTGGAGGACCCCATGCTGGAGCAGGTAGATATGCCCAAAGGAGGCTGTGACCCCATGGGAAGCCTGCACTGGAGCATGCTCCTGGCAGGACCTGTGGAGAGAGGGGCCCACAACAGAGCAGGTTTGCTGACAGGACTTGTGACCCTGTGGGGGACCCATGCTGGAACATTCTGTTTCTAAAGGACTAAACCCTGTGGAAGGGACCCGTACTGGAGAAGTTCATGGAGAACTGTCCCTGGTGGGAGGGACCTCATACTGGAGTAGTGAAGAGTGTGAGCACTCTTCACCCTAAGTAGGAAGGAATGGCAGAGACAATATGTGATGAGCTGATCACCACCCCCATATCCCATCCCCCTGCACTGATGACAGGGAGAAGGTACAGAAAAACAGGAGTGAAATTAAGCTGGAAAGAAGGGAGGGGTGGGGGGAAGGTGTTTTTAAGATTTGGGTTTATTTCTCTGCATCCTACTCTGATTTGATTGATAATAAATGAAATTTTTTTTTCCCAAGGCGAATATGTTTTGCCTGTAATGGCAATTGCTGAGTGACCTCCTTGTCCTTATCCTGACTCAGGAGCCTTTTGTTATATTTTCTCTCCTCTGTCCAGCTGAGGAGGGCAAGTGATAGAGTGGCTTCAGTGGGCATGTGGCATCCAGCCAGAGTCAACCTATCACAAATAGTCTTTGTGAGCAATCTACTCATTGGCTGTGAAATTGCAGTGAAAACTTGGAAACCAGGAGTGTAGTGAACACATGGCAAAGTGCCGGTGTCAGAGGTTTGTTTCCCAGTCCTGACCTCCTGTGTAGCTGACAGGAGATCCACCAGGGCTGACAGTTTTGTGCTCTGGCTGAGATTCACCATATGGAGAGAAGGGCTCTTTTTCCATTAATAAATCAGCTAATATGGTATAAACTCCATATGAATCAATCCTCCTCTTCATCACATTTGGGATTGAAATATATCTGCCACAAAGTGAAAGCAATGGGAAAGAGCAAGTGCTGTAGGATGAAAGAGGAAGCTGGAGGAGGGAAGGAGGGATGTTACTTTGCTTTGGCTTGTGAAGTACCACTCCAATTCCTGTTGAACTTGCCAGAAGCTTTTGTTGCTCCATCAATAAATGCCCCTTTCTCCTCTGGGAGGGTCTGGTTAGCATCGTCTACAGTGAACTTCTGGATGCCTTCCCAGATATTTCTGTGAAGACAAGGCTTTTTTCTGTGTTACATTTCCCTTCTGCTCTGACAAACTTTTCCATGTCACCCCAGGCTTGACTCTGCTGGCACTATGCTGTGAACAGCCAGATGACATAAAGACTGGGATGACTCCAAGGTTTTTTGGGAGTATGGTTTCTGTTTGTCACCCTCAGCAGTGATGCAGAACCAGCATCATCAAGTTCAAGTGTAGCAATATTTCCACTATTCTAGCTGTCAGACCCCTGGTTACCGAATCTTTCACTATCTCATTACACAGTATGTAGCATGCAAAGATACTACCTCTTGATCCCCCTCAGCTTATATAATATTGATGCTTTGGGTGAATGGGAACTCCTCCACCACATCTTCATTATGCCATTCTGCCACTGACCCACCGGCTTTTCAAGCAATGCTGTACTTCCTGTTTCAGGTTCATAACTGGCATGAAAAGCCACACCAGCAGAAACTTTCAAAAATGAGGATAATTGCATTGGTGAGGTTACAAAATAGTTAGTTGACAGTGGACTATGATAAACTAGAAATGGCAGAAGGTGGATTGGGGAATTGGGCTGTTTTCCTTCTCAGGTCTTCCTCTTTCAATAAACTGTGCTGTCCAGTGGGCACTATCAACATCTGAAGAAAAGACATATTTCCAGGTGTCTCAGACATCCTGTGCGTCTTCTGAATTCCTCTCTCACAGCTCTTCAAGGTGCAGTTACACAGATAATGGCATCAGGAGTCTTCCACCTCCTCAAGCAGTCAGACTGTCCTACCTTGTCCATCCACACAGCTACATTTGACAGAATATTGACCACTGGATTAATGTCAGTTGTGGCAGACAGCCCAACACATCTCAGGAACCTCCTGGAGCCTAAGCCAAAACATTATAATCCCCAGCTCCTCATTATCTTCATTTAGCCAGTCCCTTGTACTGTGTATCATGCAATCTCCTTGCTGATACCACTTTCTACTGTGTGTCTGTCAAGAGCCTTCCAACTGATTAATTACTTTGTTGATACACTGAGTGTGGTGGCAAAGTCAGATCATTACCAGGAACATGTGTTTCATTCATGCTGTGTAACTTGAAATACCATGTTGAAATATTTCCTAATTCTTCTCTCTGTATTTCCACAGGAGTTTTGTACAGCTTTTATTTAGTCCTTTGATGGCACAGAGAAATCCTGCCTGCTAGTTTAGTATCTACCTGCATTGCTGTTATTTCAGGATGCCTATCAACTTCTCCTCTGTGGTAATTTGTTCAGGTACAGAAAGTTCTCTACTTTGGTTTTATATACCATTCTCTTGCAAAAACCTCTGCTAGTCACCTACCTCATAACCACCACTAGCATTTTTAAGGATCATCCTCCTCCCTGCCACTATCATTCATTTGTTTCATCATGTGCTGCTGTTTCCATCAAGGAGGCGGTTGTGAGCACTCATTGCTGATACATCTGAGCTTCGATACTCCAAACTGTATTGGAGTTATCAGCACTTGTTTCTAAACTCTGTACCTCCTCAGCAGTCCCAGAAACCAGCAGGTCATGAGATACCAACACTTGTGGATCAACCTAACAAACCATTATATCCAAAATTCATCTGATATGGAGCTAAAAATGGCCAGTCACACTGGGTTATGTGGATTATGTTCTAGTTAACATTCATACGTGACTAATGGTAAGACTGTGATGAGAACTGAGAAACAGGCTTGAACGCTACAGGGATGAAGACAGAGCATCTTCCCAGACACAGAGCACCCTGTCAGAAGTTACTCCATAATTCACTGTGCTATGGGTAACCTTGTGAATAACTGAGCAGGATCAGGGATCTCACTTAATCTTTTTTTTTTTTTTTTTTTTTTTTTCTGGTTAATCCCAGTAAGAGTCTGGCTTGTACTAAATGCAGTATAGAATAACTCACCCCATTGACTCCCAGTTATGATGTGCATGACTTTGTATCAAAATTCCTTTTTTCTTTCTCCTATTTCCAGTTCCATGTATGGCTTCTCCTTACTCTTTGGCTGAGTATGTATGCAAAAGACAGAAGTCCTGACAAATACCTGAAGAGACCAGCCATGACCATGCTGAGCAATCCACACACTCAGATTTGGATTTTTTACATCCAGTTGGAAAAGATAACTTTGCATCTCTGTTAGGAGGATACTGAGAACTTTACCCTTTGATATGCAAATCATCACACAAAGACAAAAGCCTAGTGCCTCTCTTTTGTTTAGCTTAGGTTTTCTGAAACCTTTGTTTTATGAATTTAATGCTCACCCATCACAGGAAATTCCTACAAAGAAAAGAATGTCTGTGGCCTTTTCCACCTGCAAGAAGGCTCCAAAGTCAATGGTTGCAGAAGTTGCATCATAACTTTTAAGACATTTACAGCAATGTGAGTTTGTTCACTTTCCAGGTTTCAGGATGCCTAGACTGTAATTTTATTTCCTTTATTTCAAATAAGCTGCAAAACATTCCCCAGAGGCAACAGAGTAAGGGGTAAAATAACAACAGCTAGCCTTCAAATAGGCCAGCAAATGGTCAGTATTACAGCAGCTGGTCTACAGACAATAATTAGTAATGATATGGGAAAATTTTGCATGTATACACCTCTTTATTTAAGTTATAGATTAATTTCTACAGTTTGTCTCAATTCATAGAATGGTTTAATCATTCTTTTGATCTCTAGAAACCTTAGTAAAAGTTTCTTATGTTTAATTTCTGGTTCTAACTTTTATATTAAATCAATGACACTTTGTTCAATGAGAAACTTTTAAATGCAGGCATAACTGTAAACTTGGGAATAGTCTAATTTACTTCAAAGGAACTAAAAGGTGCTTAAGCACCTTTCTGAATTAATAACTAATTGCATTATAACAAGGAATAAACCTAGTTTCATTTGCAAGTTCAGTATAATTTATTCAAATCTCCAATTAGAGATGGAATGTTCAGACTTGTATGAATAAACAGAGTGGCATATCTGAAAATAAAAGCTTGCATGAGGAAAAGTAGTTTTAGATACATAGGAAGAAGCTAGTTCAATACAATTTCAAGAGCTCATCGACAAAATTTATGTACCTGCCTTTATTCTTGCAATTTGAAAGATTATAAGGACTGACAGTATAGAATTACAAAGATAGGAGGAATGAATGAACTACTGGGAAGGAATGAAGGGTCTATTCAACAGATAGTTCCTTTTGCTTTTCCTACTGAAAAGGTTTCTGTTACTTCTCCTACACAGAAAATGATGTGAAATTATTTCTTATGCAATATTATGTGCAGAAGAAACAACAAAAACCTTTTTGTACGTTAACAGATTTCAAGAAGTCTTGTAGTGTGCTATGAACAGAAAATATGTGAGGGAGAGTAAAAAGAAATTTTTTCTTTACCAAACCCAGATAAAAGGTAACCAAGTTGCTGGACTGGTTAGATGATATCTTCTCCTTCCTTGCTCCCAAGGACAATGGAAACTTTCTTCCAGTGTGAAAGCTTTTTGGCTAAAATCTTTGTGAAAGATTTTGTTAATTCCGTTAAAAAAGGAAAGTTTAATAGAAAACTTGAAACTGCAATGTTATAATAGGATCATGCTGTTAATTCAGGCATGTGAATGCTTAAGAAATTGACCTGGGATTGCAGAACGATCTCTTTTGTTTGCAAAAGAAGTTCCCATCACACGTATCAGAGACCACTAATACTTCTTGCATACGAATTTTGCAAAAGAAGCATTTCAACCAAGGGAAGGTAATTCAGCTAATTTCAACTGGTGCATGCTCACAGGGCAGTAAGGCTTGGGCTAATTCAATCATTTTGGTGAGTTTACATCCAAGATGAATATGGTTTATTAGGAAGAGTAAAGCTGGTTTTCCAACCACTGTAGTGACTAAAAATCTACACGTTATTCATCACTGTTGCAAATACACTGCATTCTTCATGTGTTATTATGATATATGTTTCAGTAAGGTGGAAGAAGATTTTCCACATAAATCAAAGTAGCTGGAGGTTTGCAAGTTAGCCTAATTTACATCAGGGTTCCGACCTGCAAGAAATAAAATGATAAAAATATCTTTTCACCTTTTCCAATTATTTCAAATGTTGCCATAAGCAACTAGAGAAAATTGCTTTTCCATTACTGAAGACGAAGCATGTGGACTGCTGAGTGTGGGTGACAGGAGGCATTCGGAGAAGGGGCAAAAGTAATTCACAGCATCACTTTGTCCTGATCAGAACCTATCCTGGTATCTTGCAAAGGGCAGATAAGAAAAGCCTATCAGGCATCTTCTGTCTCTGAGGGATCTCTTTGTGAAGTCTCTTTTCTTGGGTAGTAACTACCTCATGTGCTGAAGACAACGTTATATATGTTTCTTTTCTGCAGAATAGGATTCCAGCATTTTTGCTCAGATGAGATAGATCACTGCCAGCTGAATAAAAGGAAAGGCTAATATCAAGTTGCATTGATGGAGCTGACATTTTCTGTGCTGTTGCAACTTCTCTTTCTTCCTCAGGGGTAAGTGTGTTACAGTATGAGACTTAACAAGCATGTGATGTAGTTACAATACTTAAAGGGCTCCCATTAGCCCAGGTTTCTCATGCAGAAACTTGAATCACTACTTTGTAAGGAAGTAAAATCCCTAAGCTGCTATGAATGGGGCACTAGGGATCAGAGACTGAATCAGCCTGCATGTCTGCAGCACTGCCTTCAGCTCTCTGAGTCACCCTGAAGCACCTACGTGTTAGGTGGCACAGAGCATGTCAGGCTGTTCATGCTTTAGCACGCCTCACCATACATCCTGTGTTCCTGCTGTCCTGGCTGGAGGTCTGCCTTCTTTTCTTCTTGGTACAACCAGGGCATGAGTATAAACAAATCTAGGTTTCATCCCAAGATGGAGTAATGGGGCTGCAAGGACACATCCCAGAATGACTAAACTGGTTTCCTAGGTGGGCAGCAGACAGGGATCTGAGTCTGAATCAGCAACAAGTGCTTAAATACTCATTGCAATCTGGGAGCCCAGATATTGCCTGAGGACCAGGGCCTGGCTAGTGTGCACACAAGAGAGATGTTGGGGAAGCAAGGACTGACAGACAGGCCTTCAGAATCAAACACCAGCACCTGCCCCAAGGGAATACCCTTCTTCCTTGACAAATAGGGTTCACAGCTCTCCCATGTAATACCTGTCAGATCCTAGAGGACCTGGATAAATGATAAAAGAGTTACATTAAGGATGAACCCCCAAGTATGATATAAAGGATTTGGAAAAGGTGGCATGGGGATAAATCCAGGTAGGGTACCCTGAGTCCTTCATTATGAGGATGTATTTGCAAGGCTTGTTAAGAGCTCTGGATTTGAACACTATCCTGTTTGCCTTCAACATCTTTAATCTCTTAAATCTTAGACTACAGTACCCAGTCTGGGTCCTTCATTGGTGATTTCTGTATTGTAAAACAAGCTGTTAAGACATGATACTGAGATCTGCACATAGAAGTTACAGGCTGCTTTCAGACAAGTAGTGGGGACTTCAGATTCTCTTAAAAGCTCCAGAAAGTATCAAATAGGGATCAGAGATCTTCAGTATACTGCAGAATAGGAAGAGAGGCTCAGCACTGAGACCAGTGTCAAGTAACCAGTGCAACTCTGCAACTTGCCCATCTGGGAGCCCACTGGCAAACATTAAATCTCCTTCTTTGGGGAAATTAAATTGTTTATTAAAAAAAAAAAATCTGAAAAATAGGTTTGGGACTGATTTTATTTTCTGAAAATATCTTTTCATGAATCACCTGAGATATTTAAGGAGTAACAAAAGTGTTCTGTAAACATCCTTTGGAAACAAAGCTGTGCAATGTGTTTTATCTATTTCTTTTAAAAAGAATGGAATGAAAAGTGTGGATGGACTTTTGACTCCTCTCGCGACAGTTAGACACTGATGAAGCAGTATGGGAAACCTGTTCAATAGCATGTCTATGAATAAACAGAAGAATTCAGCTTCTGAGGCTTCTTATTCCACTAAACTCCATTTCATAAGGCCTACCTACCTGCATCTCTAAAGTATTGCCCAAAAAAGCCTCTTAACACAACAGCTCACATTTCTCTGCTTTCTGCAAGGACTAATCCATACCTACAGAAACAATGAACCTTTTGTTCAGTTCCAGTGTTAGCACAGTTTTGGGGTTTTTTTTTCCTCTGTAGAAGCATAACAGGGTAAGGGATAATATGGACCCAGAAAAGGAAATACTAAAGCAGGTTGAACCCAAATGCATGAATCTCAACTCTAAGGAGGACTGGATAGTCATGATAATATTTTCTGTCTGTACTTGTTACAGATCTTTATATGACAATTTGTTTGTGGCTCTGATTACCTGCTTTGACTGGCCCTGGAACCACAATGACAGAATAAATTGAATCAGAAACAAAAGTGCTGTTTGTGTTATAGCTATATTAGTAAATTGAATATTTCCACAAGTGATCTTTGGTACCAATATGAGCTGTCATAGACTGGCCCCAGAATGGACTCTTGGACTCCTTCCACCTTCAGAGCAAGGTGTCTGCACCCATAGTGTCTCCTGGGAACTGTTTCCAGCCTCACTAAACACCCACATGCACTGGAATTTGTGTAAGTGCCACTTAATATGGAACAAAACCATCCCAGGGACCAACCTGGGCTCAAGAAAAGAAATGCCAATATACAGTATCAGAGGGTGTTCCTGGTCTGATGTCATTTATATCTATATACGTGCTTATGCTAGACCACCCCTGGGGCATGGAAAGGTGCTGAGAACAAAATCCTTGTGTGTGTGTGACACAGGTTTATTGTGCAAAGTGGGACACATTGCTCAGGGACTGTTTCTTTCCTTCCCACTGCTGCTTCTTTCAGCACAGTGTGTCTTATCTTGCAGGAGTTGTGATTCTGGCTATGGTTAGGGATAAGGATGTAAGCTTGAGGAAAGAGTATGGGGATCAGTGGTATTCATACTAAAACACTTCAAGCCCATATCCCTACTGAGGGTTTCTGGTGCGTGTTTCCTGTTTGTTTCAGTGCCCTTCCAGACAAACTGGGATTTTCAATGGCTCATTTAACAGGATATATCATTCGCTGGTGAGTTACACACCAGTGGCCCCATCTGTGCCAGCCCACAGAGCATAAGGGCTGGGATAGCCCCCAGTTATAGAGCCCGACTCACAGTACAACCTCTTTCATCTCATTCCCAAGCTTCTGGTTCACACGCCTGTCCTGCCAGCTGACTCAGCAGCTTGCACACATGTGGCTGCTAAAATCAGAATGAACAGGTCATCTCCAGCTCATTCTAACATTGCTTCACATGTTTGGCTGTTTTGTATTATGGCTGATTTCTGATTTAGATCCAGACAACCTGCTTGGTGTGGGGTCAGGGGTTGGTGCTGACAGACTAGCTAGCATCTTCCCTAGAAGAGCTCTATGTGGGGATTGCTGGTTTTTTATTCAGCTCCAAAAATTTCACGGAATACTTCATCTACCTCATTCTTGGGTGTCCTCTTCCTTCCTCCCTGAAATACAGCTCGAATGCTCCCTGCTTGGAGATCACTTCTCATTCCTTTTTTTATGTGCTACTTCACACAGTGATGCTTTGAGCCAAATCCTGTTTCTTGCTGCAGCTGCAAGATAAAGAATACCTTTATTTTACTGTTTCAGGCTTTAGTCTTTCAGTATTTCTGACAGATTTTATACTCAGCCCTGGGTTTAATATGTCAACATTTAAAAATTAATAAAACTTTAAAAATGGAATGGCTTTGCGCATATTCAGTGTGTCACAGTCACTCAGGTCAATTTAAATTATTTCTAGTAACACTTAACCTTGACTTAAGTATGTCTGGGGTAAAGGCTGTCTCAGAAGCATGCATTCATTCCAGGTCAGAACGTAAGTAGCGGGAATGAAAATATGATTCCTGTAGTTAATACAAATTCTGTAAACAGTGTAAATCCCATAATTCCTGTGATCTTTACATGCCCTCACCCTAAACCATGACAACAACAATAGCAGCAGAGAGAAGGTGCTGGTTATTTTCCTAGGTACAAAGCAAATTAAGCCACAAGACTCATCCCTTCCATAGGGGCACTGGTCATTCTTCCCTTTCAAGTCACTCTCTGCTGGCTTTGACCCTCCTCAAGAGTCTCCTTTTGCTGCTCTTTCTCCCTGTTACCCATTGAAGAAACATTGAAGTTATACCTCAGTAATTCATCCAAGGACACACAATGAATAGGTCTCTTTATGAAGAACTAAAGATGAGGACAGTAACTCATGCCTCTGTCCCTGTCAGATGTCTGTGGTCCTTCTGCTTGCTCTGTGACTAACTTCAGTGCAAACTTTGCTCCAGGACATACTATGTGCATGTCTGCAAAACCCCACATGTACGCATGTGTGCGTGCATGTACACAGTGATTCCCTTGCTTGCTGGATCACTGTCATTTTCTTCAGGCTAATGTTGATGTAAAACCAGAAAGTGCAAACTAGCACAGCAGATAATTTTCCTGTTGTTTAGATCGTGGCAAATGGTGGACGACCTCATAATGCAGAGGAAAGGTAAGGGGCAAAGTAAGGCTGGTAAAGTTGCCGAATGCAGTTTCAAGTCCCCTGTCCTCCTTTGATTCGAGATAAGGAATCAAGAAGATGGTAGCCAAGCCACCCCTCTCCTCTTTCCTGCAGGATTCTTTTCCAAAATTCTGATTGTTTAAAACAATCTTAAATTTTAGTTCTACTTAGATTATATTTGTCCAAAAATTAAAAGAGACATGAGATGAATTATCAGAAATACATCTGGGTGCTAACACTGAAAATATAGGAATGGAGGACACAGGACAAGAAAAACCCTTAGCAAAGGCTGATACCCATGTCAGACTGCAGCCCACTTCAAGGTTCTGCCCAATTTAGTAGTGCAGAAGTTACAGTGTCCCAAGGCCTTAAGCAATGAGCATATCCTGGTTTCAAAGAAAGATGTGAAACATTCCAAAAAGAGAGTGGTTCTTAAAAGATATTAAAAGATGTGGTTTGAAAAACTAAGTCTCCATGCATTAGAAACAATGTTTACAATGCCCTAAGCTTTTGGTCAGGACATCTAATAAGCTACAGGTCAGGAGGAAGTGGGAAGGTGAAGTAGCACCATAGTGGGTGACTGATTATATCTGTGATGTTATAGCTCTTGCACTCTGGATGTCTTTCCCTTCAACCATTGTAGCAAATTGTGATTCAACACTGGGAAGCAGAGTGACAGTTCAGTCTGAGAAATTCTGAAAAGGGATATTTAAAAAGCTTCATTAAAGAAATGACAGGGATGGAAGGTGGGGATGTTCCTAAGAAAACTTTGTAAGAGATTTTGCTTTCTAATATAAGTCTCTATTAAATTAAATGAGCATGAACTTTGCACAGAAATGAGATATTATGTCCCATGAGATTTCATCTACCTGTCATTACAGTCAATGAAATAACTTCTATTAATCAAAAAAGAGAAATATTTTCATCTAATCACTGAAGGAGCCTGAGGACTCATCATCTTTTTCAAGTTTGGTTTAATTCACATGCTTTTCTTTTCATCAGGCTTTCCATTACCTGTATGCCTCATCAAGGCAAAGGAAACTTTCTGTAAAAAGAGTTGGCAAAAAAAAAAAAAAAGTATTTTCAGCTTGCTGGAAAAGTTAGGTTTCAAAAATAAATTTCAGTGCAATCCTCACTACTGTGTTTTCCTCATTCTCTGCATACTTAACTCAGGCACTGAGGATCTACTTTGCAGAAATGTCTAATTTTGTCTTAAGTCAATGGCAAGCTGTGCATCAGGCATGGGAGATGTATGACTGGTAGTGTTCAGAAAGACAAGGATGTAGTACTTCATAAGGGATGTCCAGAATGAATGAATATGCCAGATTTCAATCTCAAAATATATCGGACATATGATCACTAACCAAAATGTAGGGGGAAGCTTTTGCTAATTTATTCAATGCTTCATAAAGTTATTGAAAAGATTTGCTCCAAATTAAAAGTTGCATGATCATTTGTCATTGAGGACTGAGTTCACGTGTGTACAAATGAGGAGGATGAATGAAAAGTGAACAGGAAAATTAGACCTGAACAGTCCCTAAATTCCAAGTGCTTGAATTTGCAGCCTTAATGTTCAATTAGTGTGCACCTTTACATGTAAAAGTTCTTGAATATTAAACCAGTGGCATACAATGTAGCTTTACATCTAGACTACAAGTCATTTGTCAGTCTCTTTCCCCCTGAAAAAAATGAATAGAAAATGTGAGTCACAAGAAATTACATAAGAGCTGTATAGAAAATATATTGCTAATATAGCATTTCACTTTCTCAGATGTTGGCATGTCCCTTAAATATGCATCTTAGTGTTGGCCTTCACTGAGCTGTTTGCATGCGTGGTGAGCAGTGTTCTGGGACTGCTCAAGAGGCCTCCAGTTGAAGGAATAGACCACTATCTCAAATGCTACTACAACATGCAAAATTAAGGTACTATTTGTATGGTAGTTCAAATAATGGAGCCTCAGTCTTGCAATTGTAACAGAAAGGATTAATGGTTTGCTTCCAACAGGAGAGCTTTGCAAATGGACTCACTTTCCAAAGAAAAGGTTGGGGAGCAGACATGTTCCTACAAGACACTCATAAGCCTCACAATCTGTTGCTAAAGGTGTTTGGACTCTCCCAGAATCAGGCCTGGGTTGGCAGCTCCCTTGAGAAAAGATGTGTCACTGATACCTAGCAAATGTAATTTGATGACAGTGTAAAAGACAAGTCAGCTCTTGTCACTGTCAGTGTTGCATCTACAGGCTTTTCATTGGGAAAGTTGTAAAATCTGGCTATTTTTTTTTTTTCCTTCTCTTTTAGGGGTATTCCAAATCTGTTCTGTGCAGTTATTCTGTGCTGTTCTGAATCAGAAATACTCAGCAGTTGGGAGCATGTTTCTCATTTGTATAGGTTTTTGACATGTATTCCTTTCAAGTAAAACCACAGGAATGTGGGCATGAAGTTGATAGGAGAGAAAAAGCTGACCGGGAGCTGTTACTAGACTATAACTTGCCAGGCTGATGTAGACGAAACACAACACATTGACTCTTGGGGGATATCACCTTTCAACCTCCCACCCTTTCCTGAAGCACTTGTACTAATAGACATTAGTCTGTGGAAATGAGTGAAACAATTAATGTCCCCCTGCACCTTGCCTCAATTTTCCAACACACTTCAAAGTCTACAGCTATTAGCAAAACATATTTTGTTCCGTTCCTGCAGTAGGTTTTATAATAGAATTTGAGAAGATGTAATGGGACCTACTGCTGAATGATATTATGAGTACAGAGATCCTTCTATGACTGATAATCATCCTTTTCTGGCTCTCACATTCTTATCTTCGGAGGATAAGGAGTTTGCAGCTGAAGCCCTAGACACTATATATGTGGGATGACCAATAGGGTCAGAGCTGATTCAGAACTTCTTTGCACTGGTGAAATGTGGGCAGGAAGGACTTTTGAAAGGCTGCAAGGAGCAATTTCACTCAAGGAAAGCCAAACAACTTTTTTTGAACTAACAGATGTTATTGCTTCCAAAAAACCCACAAAATTCCTATGGTAATGGATTAGAATGACCTCAAAACAAGAAGATGCTTATGCTTTTGAGTCCTCTCTCCTACTCCAACAGGAATTTATGGGTGAGTGTCTACGCAGAAAACCAAACTAGCGGACTTTAGTTTTGTCTCCAAAACTATATTGTCAAAAGTTGGTCTTACCTAAATATTTCAAGTGATTAGTTTGCAGTCATACTTACAGCACCACTGAGTAACATCTATCCTCCTAAGAGCGTACAGATAGCCGTTTCTCCTAAGGGTCAACCTAAACCTTATCTACTGACATCTGCGGCAAATAGCTCAAAACTAAATGCTCAGGGAAAAAATAAACCAGGGCAAGCATGTATAAGTCCCCCCAAGCATGTGTAAGTTCTTCCAGTCTTTGACTATTTCAGGGAGGCTAAGCCTAATGTGTCTTGTCTACCTTTAGTCTCCAGATGATCTCATGCTTGTTCTTGTACTGTCTCCCCTTAAACCCATCTAAACTTTGCTTCTGCACAATCCTTTAACTAGGAGTTGCACAGGTCTGCCACCCATTTTCAACAAAACCTACCTGCTTGTTTTGAACAGCTCCTAATGTCAGTTAGTGGGCCTTAATCAAATGGAAACCTATATGAATTTACCTTATCAACAAGAGGTATTTTCATCAGGTTCCCAATCGTCATCATAAGCAGAAACCGCTTAATAGCATTGTGATGTGACTGTGTCCTGATGCCATGTTCTTTCAGACTGTGTTCTGAGCTTCTTTTCCCCGCTGTGCTGACTTTTCACAGTTTACTTTAGAGCAGAAGAGGGAGGAGAGGAATTGTGTCCTCTTGTGACTGGGATCATGTGCTTCACTGAGTAATGCACATGGAAGACAGGGAGAATATATCTCCCCCTCGTTTTTACTGTTCTGTTTACAATCAGCCTACTTTACTCAGTAGGAGAAATCTGAGAGAGTTTCTTGCCATGGAAGTAACTCCCAAGCAGTCTGGTTTGTGGTTAAACTGCCTCCCACGCACTTAACGAGCAGCTAATCAAAGCAAACAAGCAAAACTTTTCCCTAAAAATGTAGTATCTTAACAAAGAAGCTATGATGGTGCCAGACACAGGGCTGTGGAGCTGGACCAGACTGGAAGTACCCTCAGCCCAGCATATGGAGAGTCGTATGTTCCTGTTTGGAAATCAGCTGTCAGATGTGGGGTTATCTGCTCTCCTGCATTACCCTGCAGTTTTTATTCTAATCTTAGTTTGTTAAAGAGTGATTCCATCCCTTCCACACGTACTGTGATATCCCACTGAAAAACACTATTAGCCTGAATGGCTCTGCCTCTGAATGTTCTCCCTGTCTGTAAAAATCTAATCCCCTTTCACTCCTTGCTGAGTTACTGGCCTGAGCACCTCCTACTGCCACTCTGAATAAAAATCTACATGGGCTTATTGCTTTTGATGTGCTGCTTTGTTGAATGTCCCCCTGATCTTGTGCTTTACAACTGGTAAAACCCAGAAGCTGCTCATTTATTTTGTCAAGGCCTTCTGCTGGCTTTGACTCTCACTTGGCACACCTGGCACGTGAGTCACGGACACAACCCCAGGAGCACAGCTACCTCACCTCTCTCACTGCCCTGCCCAAGCATGAGAAAACCAGAAAGCAAGGGAACACTATTAAGCAAAATGTGAAGAAACCTCTTTTGCTTGCTCTGAAATGCCGCTGGTCATTGGACGGGAGATCTGAAGAGCAGAGAGGCCCTTCTGCCTGCCTTCCAGCTCCTGAGTGACACTGCAGTTGGGAGATTGACAGCCAGCACAGCTGTTGGGCAGCTGTCCATTCCCGTGAGCGACTTGACAGGTCAGAGAGGTGCATCTTCTCCAAAACTGACAGCTTCTGAAGGCACAACACGTTGAAGGAAATGAAACATGGTGGGAAGCAGACAGTGCAATCCCAGGCTTCCTGAGCTATGTGACAGTACCTCGTCCCTCCCAGCCGTGGGTCTGTCTGCAGTTTCCATCACTTTGGTCTTACTGCAATAGAAACACGGGCCTCTGGCTCACCTCAAAGGTGTGGGCATGTGTTTGGTTTTGCCATGTCCAGAAATAGCCCCACATCAACAACCTACAAAAAGTTCAATCCAGCGCCATAAGAGGGTCTGAGCAGTAATCTCTAATGGCTGCCTTTGAGCACAGTCCTCCCCTGCGTGGCTGCGCCGCTGTGGGGAGAGGCCGGGGCTACCCCGGGCCGGACACAGCCGGTTCCAGGCGGCTCCACTGGCCCCACCGCGGGGCATAGCTGAGCCCCTCAGCCAAACGGGGGCAGCCGGGGGGGAAACAGGCTCCAGAAAGAGCCGAAGACAGCCCAGGCAGAGGAGGAGGGAGCACCAGCAGCACCAGCAGCACTCAGCACCAGCAGGAGGGGGCAGGAGGCGCTGCCGGCCCCGAGCAGGGATCGATCCCCTGCAGAGCCCCCGCTGGAGCAGAGACCCGCCCTGCAGCCCGGGGAGGGCTCCACGCCGCAGCGGGCTGACATTTCCCGCAGGGGCTGCGGCCGCGGAGAGCCCGGGCGGGAGCCGGTTGTGCCTGAAGGGCCGGAGCCGGGGAAGGGCCGGCACTGGAGCCGGGAGACAACGAGGGAGGAGCGGCCGAGAGGGGCTGGCAGGGACTCAACCACCGAACCCCCATCCCCACCCGTGGGGACCGTGGGGTAGGGAGAGGAGTCGGGAGTGGTGAAGCCGGGAATGGGAAAGATTCAGGGTGTGGGGAAGCTGTTGTAATTTAAATTTATGTTTCTCATGAGCAAAATCTGTTTTGGTTGGCAATAAATTTTCCCCAAGTCAAGTCTGGTTTGTCCGTGGTGGTAACGGGTGAGTGATCTCCCTGTCTGTATCTTCACCCATGAGAATTCTCATCCTATTTTCTTCTCATGTCTTACTGATAGAGAGCTAATAAGTGACCAAGTGGGTTTTTGGCCCTTCACCAAAGCTTACCAAACACGTCTGTAGGTTTGAGTGAGCTTTTCCAAAGCCTCTAGAAGATAATAGCACCAGAAAATGATCCTTCCATTTGAGGGCCTTGCACAGTTTGGGAAAGTCAACATTATGCTACTGATGCCAGCAGAATAACATTTGACTGATGCCAGTATGAATTGAAAACCATTCTCCTAGATTTTGTCTTGTCTCAGGCAGCACACAAATACAAAATGAAAATAAAATGACTAGATTGCTGACAGACCTAAATTTTGGCCAGAACATCTTAGAACAGAGGTACTCCGGGGTGTTTTCAGCCTGAAGGTAACTGGGTGATGGGTCAGATCAGTGATTTCTAAAGTAGTGGCAAATGAAAGACTGCAAGAAAAGTCTTTGGGGTTATAATTGCTGAAAAGTAAACATGGAGAAGCTAGTTTTCTTGAGGTAGGTCTTTTATTCTAATTTGTTTATGTTTCCTTGCCCATCCATGTTTTATGATCAAATATTTCCACCACAATCTTCCTGCAACACCAGAACATTTCCTGCCACCCTTATTGATACAGTTAGCTGAGACAGTGTGGTCTTCTGTATTTTTTCAATTAGGAAAAACTGTTAACAGAGACAACTGTCTCTTTAATGGAACACCTTTTAATTACAGAAACATGGCACAAATTGTGGGATTGTGATAACTTCCTTATCCAAATTCTCCCCAACATTCTCACCCTTCCAAGTTGCCTCTGAGTTCCACAGTTTATTCCTCCCATATGTGATACTTTTATTTTGGCTGTTCTCTCCATTTGTATAATCTTCCAGCTTCTCAGAGATACAAATCCCCTACTGAAAAACAGAGAATTGATCCTCACTGTTCACATGTGCTTTGCAAGTGTCTTTTCTTGGGCCAGTGCTTTATGCCTGTGCTTGGAGTAAAACTGGTGTCATCACTGCTAACTAGCTCTATAAAGAAGCCTCATGAAATCTTAAAATTCTTGAAAGAAGAGCAGTGATTATACCTAATCTGTAGCATTACTCTTTCTTGTCTTCTTTTTTGGGTTTTTTTTTTTTGGTTGGTTTGTGTGGTTTTTGTTTTGGTTTTGTTTGTTTGTTTTTTATTATTTTTATTTATTTTTTCCCATAGTTTTACAGTGCACACATTATGCATCAGAACATAATTAACTTACTATTCGTCTTAGCACTTAAAATATAGCTGTTGCAAGTGGCTGGCCTAGCTCCAAGTGCTTCAGTGGTATTATATGTCTACACAGGAGCATCTTGAAAGTTTGATTGCAATTAATGTTTTCATAGAAATGGTTCTTACGTTGTTAATGGTTGTCTTGTTCAGTATTCACACAGATCCCAGGGGCTTGCCCCTAAAAATCAGTGGCTTATTAACTGCACCAGTTCATGAGTAGACTGTGGATCCTGTGAATGCTGAAGCTGACCAATGTTCAAAAGGAAATGAGACGAAGGCTAATGGACACAAAGAAATACCTCCTGAAGTCCATGCCCAGCAGATCACTAGAAGATTGGAGAATACCTCTTATACTTGCCTCATTCTTATTTATTTTGCTCTTAGCATCTACTACCAGTCATTGTTGTAAGAGAGTATTGGGGTAGATGAAAATTTATTTGGATGTAGTATAGTCACTTTTAATATTTATGTAATGTGAACTAACATGTCTGACCCTACAGCTACAGCAGTGAACTAAAGAGACCCACTGCAAAACACAAGAGTTGTGCAGTCATAGGTTTGATGGACAGTAAAAGTTTACCCTGAAAAAGCAACAGTCAGCTAAAGCAAAGACTGCACACAGAGTGTGACCTCCCATGGAGCCATCACTGGAATGAAAAGGATTCTGGCATTAGAGAGTGCTGATAATCCAAAATTCTCACAGGTTTTCAGCTAGCAAATGACAGATCTGTAGCTGGGAGAAAAAAAAAAATTAAACATCCCCAAACTGTGTCTATATTTGCAAGGAGATGTTTGCCAGCCCCCTTTTGTCAATGGCAAAAAAATTCAGTTTCTGGTCAGTTTCAGTAAACACTGCTGTCTTGGAAATAAAATGAAACTTTTTATATCCTTCTCCATTCCAGCTGTATTGACATTGTTGTTGGCACTCCCAGCACACATGACTGAGATGTTGTAAAGACACCCTGCCAATACCTCCTGAGAGGTGTCACTGGATAAGTTTAGCTTTGTGCATACTGTGAGGGGATCTCCAAATGAGAGCCTCTGATTAACTCTATCACATTCTCATGCTCCAAAAGGATTTTCACTCAATGTCTTTCAGACCTCTTTGCAGAGTAGCACTTTCATACTAGTAGTTCACACATTAACTTTCCTATATAATGTTAACTCTTTAAAACTTCCTTTTAATCTCTGTGCCCATCTTTCCTCAGGGAAGCAGGTATGTTAGCCAGGTTTTCATCTTTGCTATGATTTACCTGTAACCTTGAGCTAATTACATCCCAGATAAGTCACACCTGACATTAAGAACTTGCAGTAGCCACTGTTGTTCCAGGACCCTTCTGATCTCCTCGGTGGCTTTGGTAATGCTGTCTACTATTATTCCACAGCTCAAAATTTCACCCAGAAAATCTCAAAGCATGCTTTAGTGTCAAGCATATATTATATTTTCCTGTGAAACACCTCAGGTGCATAACACAGTCCAACTCAAAATGTCTCCCAAAAGTGTCACATAGTGTTCACAAATGTATGCTCTGTTTTTCTTAGGGAACCTGACAGAACTCTGCTGAAACATCAAGTGTAGAAAAATATTTGACTTTAGCCTTGCCTCCTGAAATTTCTCCTCAGGTAGGAAGGAGAAAGTGACTCCTTGTTATAAAGATGTATAGTTCTTTGGGGTCCATCCTGATGGGATGTTTTGTGCTTGTTCATTTGGAGAGGCTTTCAAATAGCCAATGAATTCACCAGCTTTGCTGATTTTATTTGTTTCAGCTGTTGTAAGTCCTACAGCACTAAACCAATTAAGCTCCTCTGCCAGCCTCTGCCTTAGGACAAGAACTGTGATAATGAGTTTAATAGGTGGGACAGCTATGGTCTTTCAGTTTAGCTGTGTACTCTGTTAACAGCTTTCTTACAGCAAAGATGTTTCTTCTGTGTCATTGGTCCCTTGCTCTTCCAGAGGATGAAACAAAAGGACTTCACATGTTTCTTGCCTGTGTGATTTCTGTGCAAACTCCCTTAATGGGTAATGAGGTTACTACATCATAACCTGAGCTTAACCCATTTACTTGCTAGAGCTTTCGTTTGTCCTGTTTGTCCTGTTTGTCCTGCTCGCATTACTGTTGCTTGACCTCACTTCAGGTTGTGTTTCAACTTAGAATTAATAACTGTCACTTTCTGATGTGAATGCCTCACTCCCCACATTCTTTCTGGATGGCCTGATGACAAATTATGTCTAAGCAAAATGAAAGCTATCAAAATCAACAATCTGCTCCAATCATTATTGTGAGAAACAAGACTAACCTTGTAAACACTAAGGATAAGGGAAATCACAAAAGGTTCATGCACGTGAGGACAAAGGACAATCCCAGCAGATTTCTCGCCTTTTTATTTGTATCTCTCTGGAGGCAAGAACTAACTAAATTGATTATATTAATGTCAATTATATGTCAGCTTTTCACACACACAGGATGACACACAGGATGTCAGGAGTTGGAAGGGAACCCTGACAAATACGTCAGCTTTTGATACCTTACTGAATGATGTGACCATATCAGAAGTACCTAGGGAGGGGTGAAACAGACTTCAGCAACAGTAGTACTAACAGGGCAAGAAAACTGAATATGACAAAGGAAACAAAAGAGGCTGTCATGATTGTGCTCCTTTACAGATACTCTGTTGATATCCTAGGTACCATAAGTCCTCCTTCAAATAATATGCAGAGGCAGCTTAGAAGAGGCAAGCAGGTGACAAGTAGTGCTAAGAGATGAGGTAACGTCTAAGAGGTGAGAAAAGTTGACCTGTTGTGTAGAGATGGTTTTAAGGCATCAAGCAATGGAGTCATATTTGAAGTGGCAAGCAAAGCTGAAACACATGTAGATTGTTCTGAGGTAGCATGCAGAAGTGAGAAAGTGAACAGGCAAGTTTAGGGTGTTAAGCAGAGAGCTGAAACAGGTTAAGCTGGAGGTGCAGAAAGCAGTAGTTTTGTTGAATGATTCCTGTGAAGGCATATCGCTATCCAACGTCAGAGCAGTGGCCATTCATTTGGGGTACCCAAAGGGTATCCAGGGAATCCTGGGATTAGTATATCCTCTATGCCAGCAGATCAACTTCCTACAGCAGTTGAACTCATATGACTCTAGAAAAACAAATGAGTGAAGAATAGCAAGATAAAAATAGAATCTATTTCAATATTGCACTTAAATATTGCACTTCTATTTAAATATGCACTTCCTTCCGAGCCACTGACAGTTTGAGGGAAGGCCTTGGGTCAGACCCTTGCTGAGACATCCTGAAATAGCTTCTTACATGTGCTGCCCTTTCCAAGCTTACTTTGTTTGGTCCCCTAAAGCAAAGTTATTGTTGTGTCAAGTGTCTGGACTCCCTATTTTTACCTTTGGGTCCTGGAGACATGTTTATGTCACTGTTTACTTTTCCTCTTTTTCCTCTGAAGGAACCCAACAGTTTTGAGATAAAGAACACCTGCTAGCTGGTCCCATTTGACAGAACCATACTGCTCTCGCAGACAGAATGACTACCTGATCACATTCTCTCCAGTTGTAATCTGCATTTTCAGAGAAGCATTTGATTGACCCTTTCTTTCCACTCTAAAGTTTTCCTACTCGTACCAACCATGTATTTTCTTTTAAATCACTCAGAGACAAAAAGATCTGCACTTCCCAAGGTCTGCTTCATGCCTTGTCTAACTGAACATCTGTCTCCATGCAATGGAACTCATCTCAGTTAACTTATCCCAGCTATTTTAGGCTGATGAATCTTCCTAAAAAGTACTTCTCAGGGTCCCATGCTGTGGAACTGCACAATCTTTCCAGATGCTTCCTAATTTCTTCTACAGTGAAGAATTTGGCTACTGTGCCAGATCACAACCCTAACTAGTTACCACGTACTACAGTCTCCATTGCATTCACACAACAGATATCCACAGTCCCAGCCTCAGTCCTTGTGCTTCTGATGGAGGGAAGTGTCTCCAGTGCCATGAGGGATAAAAATCTTACTAGTTGGTGAAACTATAAAATACATAATGTAATTCCAGTTTTCACATGTTTGAAGGCAGCACTTTGGCCTTTTGTAGGCACTTCAGGAAACTTTGACTATACTTTTGCTATTAAACTAAATGGGTTACAAAGATAAAAGTCTCTTTTGGGCTGGGTAGCTGTTAGGTTGCTCCCTGGCACAGCTTCCACATGTTTCCCAGGCAAGATGTTGACACAGCTTGGGGGACAGCAGGAGCCAGGACTGTTCCCAAAAACCAGGTTGAAAGCAGCCACCCCTTTTTGGAAAGCAAGAGACTCCATCTGTTCTGACAGGAGATTTACCGTGTCTCTTGCTTCAATCTCTTTTGCTTTATTTGCTAGCAAAAATGAAATCTTAGGGTGTATTGGGAACCTGGAGAGAAGACTGAACTAACACATGCAGTTTGATTTTGCGGTCAGTGTTTCTGCTCCTAAGAGGAAGATCCCTGGAGAACAGATGTTTCCCTCTGCTTGAGATCAGTCTCAGAAAGCTGTTATAAGTAGGTAATTATTATTACTACTGTTTTAAGGAGTTCTCTATTTATTTGGGGTGACCTTCTCCTTCAGTGGATTATTATTAAGCTTTTCAGTATCTATGCAAATGTCATGAGCAAAGTGCTTCAACATGAAAGCACTATGTCAATGAATGTGATGTGAAAACACTGCTTGAATTAAGTCCAGAAATCCTCTTACACCTGTGTAACAATTCTTTATTGGGAATAAAGGAAGTAAAGGATGTACATAGGAGAGAAGAAGGTAGTAGGAGGGAAATATTGAACAATGCACAAGAAATTTTTCTTTAGCCTGCAACAAGAGGAAATGTGCTTAAAACCCAAGTCACTTTGAGAAAAAGGAAGGATTTGTACTACAGAAGGGAAAGAAAAAAGGGTTAGTGAATTCTTAAATGCTTTTGAGACCCAGTGGTGCTGCCTGACATAGTTACTTTCCCTGAGACCCACAGTTCCTCCCTGCCACGGCTGGAAAAAGACCCAGAATCCTGGAGCTCCACAATATTGACATTCACAGAATCTCTTACTACAGGCTTTTGTCAAAACTATATCTTGATCATATCCTCTCTTTTTCTGCTGTATTGCTGTTGCTACGCCAAAGAGTATTGACATGTGCTATTGCAGGACTTTTCAGTGAGTGTACAGAGTTAGCACTTGATTTTATCCTCTCAAAGACAATGGCACATTTCCTGTTACTAAGACAGAAGATGTTAATACCTGCTGAATAAGCTGCCTGACATCTTAGCACTCCAGCATCTGCTTTGTTCACTGCCAAATTTATCTGAGGTTCTGCAAGAAGTAGGTCATCATGACATTAGTCCTATTAACAGTACAGAAACATTGATCCAAGTTCATCTGTAGATTTCAGACTCCTCGGTATCTTGAAAATTAAATTTCTGAGATGTTCTGAAATCAGGTGAGTTCAACTTCACACCCCTCCCCCTGGAGGGATTATGATAACTGCAACAAGAGGTGCATTGTGGTGCATACTGCCTCCACAATATTTAACCATGGTTTTATTATTCCTTATTAAACAAGAAACATTTTACTGTAAAGCCCTACTGTGGTTAGACTACAAGATTACTGAAACTGCAAAAAGCAAAGTTTATCCAGTCATGACATTCAGATGCAGATCTAGCAAACAGCCGTGTGCAGAAGGCATTGGCAGCAACTCCCAATGTTTATTGCAATCACACTAGCAGGAAGAACTATGAATTTTCTCTTACAGATCAGGTTTTGATGTTTTACAAAAACCCCACATTCATGGGAGAGACAAGATGAAGAACTGAGCCTGACTTTCCTGTGGTCAAGGTAAACACAAGAGGAGGAAAGGCAATCTTGTCAGATTTTCTGGTTTGTAGCAAGATGAAAATGCAGATCTAGCTAAATAGGAACATTTTCAACACAGTATGTCCTCTTCCACTGTGTTGACAAGTTTGTTTCTTTTTCTTGAATACATGGAATAAAGATGTCAAGTTACAGTTTTATAAGGCTCTACTCTATTGTTACAGATCCACAACTCTGTGCCTGGAAAGTGACAAGATCAGCAACTTTTGTCCTCTCCTCTTTTGTGCTTATTCAAGCAATTTTTTAGAAATAGAATCTTGAAAAATTAGTTGCAAATTTTATTTACACTTACTTGTTGGATTAATCCTCTTAAATGGAGGAATGTCGTATTTAAATATAATATATTTCTGCCTTCTACCCATTAACGGAGTTTACTGTTCTCAGTTCTTCCTAAATTAATTCCTTCTGCTTTTCTGAGAAGAGACTTTTGCCATCTTATTTCCGAATCTTTAATAAAGGTGTACCAAATATATTCAGGTGTCTTTCCCATCCAAAACCATTAGCTTTTCTACTGTGACACAATTTTGAATATGGAAGTGAGGATGAGACTGGAGCTGATCAGCGTATGCTTAGAAAACAGATATTGCAGTCTGCTGGGAAAAATCAATGCTGATTTTTTATCAATTTACAGACTAAAGGTAAAGACATATTAAAAAGCAATAGAAGGCAAAAATAGCAACAACTTTTTTATTTGTAGCCAGGTGCCCAGCTTCCCGATTGTAACTTCACACATCATCCCTTATCTAAATACGGAAGGCAGGCAAGGCTCCCCTCTGGGGAGAATAATGGGCAGAGACCAAGGACTGTCTCTGAAAAACGCCTCCAGGCGTTCATTCTAAATAGTCTTCTCCCACCTAATGGCTTGTAGTGAGCCATATTTGGTAGTGTTCTTCACCTTGAACATCCAGTGGTGATTCAGGCGTAGTAAAACTGAAATCTTTCCTGCAGTGTGACAGCATGGTGTTCTGCTGGCTTCCGAAGTGGCAGAACAGCCCGTGCAGACACGATCTTATTTTAAGGCCTCCTGTTGCTACATGTCACAGAAGAGAAATTTGTGATTTCTTCCCTTGAGCAGTTCCTTGTTTTCTCTATATTTATACAGTAAATTTGAAAGACATGGGAAACCTTGGGTGGCTGGGCATGGAAAATGCATGCTACCAAAGATCACTTGATTACTGATACAACAGGATGTAAAGGTGTATTAATACACCATTATTTTTACTTGTTATTTAATTCTGGAGTGCTGATGATGCAATTACAATTATATGTATTTAGAGTTCTATATAAAAATATATTGTCCTCTCCTTCTCTCCTTCAAGCAGTTCTAACAATAATTTAGATCAAACAAGACAACTGCACAGAAAGTTTGCCTTTCATCTTTTTGGATCTGTGTTGTCATTCTGTGCCAGGAGGTGGTGCCACAGAGCAGGAAACAGTTTAGGTATGGTCTGGCATGCGCACCCTTGCAAGATTAAGAGGTTAGCACATGGTTTTGCCTTCTGAAGTGTTTCAGGATCTTAGCTGAAGCCTGACACAATTCAAACATGTCAGGACAGAAAGCAAATATTTGTTTGCCTGTTCAATTCTATTCCCTTCACAAGAATGTTTTGGTTTCAGTTAGACATCTTACCGGAGTCTTCCCAGCTTTCTTCTACAAAATGAAATCTAACCATAAACTGACTTTATACAGGCATGAGAGATCTGTGACAGGATCCATCTCCCTATCTTTTGGTCACTGCTTTGCTACATCCCTATTTAGAGCTCTTACTTTTTTGGTACTTGTATTCTTACTCTGCACAATGGCTCCCCTGGTGTGGATGCCTTCCTCACAGATGCCTATTGTACTTGCTCTTCACTGGCATTTTTCTAGGATTTAGATCTGCTCTGATCTGCTAGAATCAGAAGTTCCACTAACTTCTACTTCAGAATCTTTTCTCTTTAACACAAGTTATCTATTACTTTTGCTTATTAGTTTCTTTCCAAATAAAATAATATCTCCCAATAGCTTTGCTCCATCTGCATCCATAGTATTTATCATGTCAGTAGCTTGGACATCATTCCTTTCTTATTTCTTGACATTTTTTTTTCCCTTCATAGAGATAATAAAGCTTTAGCTCTAATTTCTTTCCTTTATTGTCCATGATCATTCTTGTAGCCTCTCCATCCTGATCCTCTTACAGTATCTGTTTGCTGTACTTTTAGCGGTGCTGTGCTACCTTGTTAACTGTAGTTGCCTTGTGGTGTGCAACCATGTTACACATCACAGATCTTGTAGTAGAAGAAAATGCCTCCCTTAATTTGCCACGGGTTGTGCATGATGTGCTGCCAGGTTTTCATGGTATCTGGTGTCTTATTCCTTAGGAAAAGGACAAGGAACTCAATACCTAACCGCTTCAATCCCAGAATAAAGGAATTAACAAGAGAACAGTGTAAAACCCTAACACAAGGTAGATGATGTATGGTGGTGTTTAGTAGAGTCCCATTCTGTACAAGAACTGGCAACATACATACATACCTCCATATACATCAGCTCTCTGATTCTGCATGGTTGTAAATGGTTGCAAACATTGACTACCAAATTGTCCTCTCAAACACTCTGCATACCCAGTACTTCCCCTTGCATCTATAAAAGCTACTTGGGAACCAACTGTTTCTGAAAATCAGTTTATTTTGGTGCCTGTTAGTGGATTTTACAAGCTTAGTTCTTAGCACTGTTTCTTCTGCTCAGTGATGTATGCAGAAATCCTATGGGGCAGCTGAGCTGTCAGGTTCCTTTTCTGCTGTGGCAGTTTATAATTAAGTGCATTTTCATGCAGATCATTTTTCTCTGGGCACAGTCTGTCTCAGGCATAATCGCTCCTCAGAAACCAAATGCTCCCAAGCCCATGTAGCAATTAGAGTGACTGGTCATCTGGCACTTTGTGGAGTTCATAAACACACAGGGCAACTGCATCTGAATTCCCCACTTAAGTAAATTGGACATGCAGGGTTTTCATCTGTGATATTTGTTAAACTCCAAGATGCAAAACATAGTAAATGGAGTCACTGGTTGTCAGCAATTTGAAAACCAAATTGTGTGTTTCAATGTGCAAAACACAAGTTGATAAAGAAAGAAGGCAATTTTAACTCAGGCTTCATGTTTCTTTGAGAAGTGCAGGGCATGGTGGGCATTGCCCCATCAGGCCACGGTTATGGCCCTGGTGGAAGCAGTAAGTGGGTCAGAGTATAGGAATAAGGGTTATGAAGAATTAATGACAGGACAAGGAAGCAACAAGTGTGTGTGGAATTGTTAGCATGAGGGAAGGTTCAGGGCTGAGAATGTGAAAAACAAGTAAATGTGGTAGAAAACTATTATTGTGTGCTAAGTAAAGTGAGTGATGGGATGGATCTTGAAGCTGAATGTGTCACAGACTAAATTTTTGCATGGTGGCAGAGGCAAGAGTTCAGAAGACAAATCTGGTCAGCAAATAAAGGAGGAGCAGTAAAGCACCCTCCTATGACTAATGGTGTACAGCATTTCTCTTCTCTTCACCCCTCCTGGCTGCTTTCTGCTATGTGAAAAGATCAGTCAGTAACATCCCTTGTCCTTCTTTGTTCTCCCAGCACAGATTCTAGACAGCTTAAAAAAGGCAGCTTTGTGGTAACATCATGCATATTATGGAAATTGCCCAGGCTTGTAACTGGACATACAAAGGCAAGTTGCCAGATGTAACTTTATGTATTTCTTCTGTCCCTTGAATATCCCAGAACCTTGTGGAGGCATAAAGAGATGGAGATATCTTGCAGAACAAAAGGGAATGTGGTACATGTGATACTATGTTTCCCAAAAAGGTTTGTCAGTGCTATCTTGACTTGGCATCTCACTGTGATGTGGACAATTCAGGAGGAAGCTCCTTTTGCAGACTGCTTAGTTTTCAGTGGAAAGGGAAATCAAGGAGGGTCCAGTGTCTCAGATGAGAGTTAAGTAGGATGCAAGTGTGCCGATGCTCTTCATTGCTCCGTGCACATTCAGTTAGTGACAGTGTCCTAATTACAGCCCCTGTTTCCAGCTGCCACAGTTGCAGTGAGACAAGTGCTGGTTATGCAAAGGCTCTCCAGTGGTCAGAAAAGTATGTTTGGTGCAACTGAAACCAAACAAAGCAGGCACTAAGCATCTAAAAGTTAGGCAGGTTGTTTATATTTATAATATGGGTTCTCTCCACCATCAACACAGAGAAAAGAAACCACAGGGGGCAACTTTGCTGAATTGCTCCTCTTGCAAATTACAGAAGAAAATGAAGTGATTGGTTTACATAACATGCCTGCTATACAGGTGGCTGAAGATAGGTGAGATAAAGCCCCAGATCTTGTCAAGATTCTGAACACTTACCTTCAGAGTGCAAAATTGCTTGGGAGCATTTAGACAAGAATCAGGCACTGACCTTTAAAGGTAGACATAAAATGAGTTTGGTACTCTGTGCTCTTAGAATAAAAATGCCCAATGCTTCACTTGCTTGTCTGAATAAACAACAGTGCCAGTACTGCCTGGTCTTTAGTTCCATCTATAGCATGGATGCCTTTGCATCAAGTCTAGGATTAATAAGAATGAACAACACTCAGCTACAATTTAAAACAGGAAGAATTTGCTCCTGGGCTTTCTGCAGATGCATCTGACTAGAGTGAGTTACACAAATGGACAGATTTACAGCCACCAGCTGACCGCTTTTCTTCTCTTCAGTCTGGTGATGGAATGCTTGAAGATTAATGTATGGAGAGATTCACAAGACAGGTCATCCTACTATGTCTTTTAGCCTGGCTACACTTCGGGCTCATCTTCTTCCTCTGGAAATAACTGCACAGGTATTTTGAAGAAAAAGCAACCATCCCTTCCCTGCAAACTAAACTATCAAAAATTCTCCAGTAAATTTTAAATGTTCTACAAGAAATTACAAATTCTTCCTATTTCTGAGGTGACTAGATGTTTGGAAAAAGTTTTTCCTTTATCAAACTCATTATTATTATAGTTTGTGAAAGTAAGAAGGATTCTGCATCTGTCAGGTTTCAGACCCAGTCACACCCCTGGATTACAAAGTAAATTTCTACTTAAGAGTCATGATTCATTTAGTGGAGTTTAGAGCACACCTACTGGGATTTCTTTTTGGTAGAATACTGGTCCTTTTCATCATTTGTACTTCCAAAGTATCTTTCAGAATTGTTCCAATTAAAGTGGATTTATCTAGGTTACGTATGGAAAATCGGTAAAGCAAGTCTCTAGTCTAATGCAAGGATTATCTACCTACCAGGAGATGTGACTATAGGAGGGAAGCACAGCCAAGTTAGCACACATCTAGCTAGACCAGGTTGCCGTAGTCATTCTGACATCCAGGTTGCCTCCAGGTGCCCAGCTACACTGAGGCTTTTCACATTCCACCTTGGTTGGGCTCAGATTCAGTGGATGATGAGGATGTTAAAACCATCTGGCTGCAGAGGCACTTCTGTGACAAAGTTATAGTTACGCTGACCTTCTTTTAGACCAGAGAAGTATCCACTCCTTTCTGCTGTCCTCACATCACTGCAGTCAGAACTTCCATTTTCATGTGTGTAAAGCTCCATGTGGTACCCAGATACTCAGGGCACTAGTTAAAATCAAGCAGGCTGACATGGGGACACCCTTATTTCCTTTCTAGCTAAATTGCAATAAACTAATTTTTATTCAGTGCTAGAATAACAGAATTGCCCCAAGATAAAGGACAAGACTCTAAAGGAAATTATTCATAGGCAACTCCCTCAGCTGAAACTCTCTTGACTGAAGAGATATAATTTTCATACAATTTAATATTTTCTGGATTATGAAAAATTTAATTTAGTTCAGAGTCACATTATATGTAAGAAGCAGGATTTTTTCCAATGAAATGTCCTCCATCAGTCAGTGTTCTAGATGATTTAATCTAAATTGAAATAATAATATTTACAAGAGGGTTTCTAGTGGTTTAGATTCATACTTCCAGCTAAACTATTACATTTTCAGAGTGTCCTCATTTTACTTTTCAGAGTGTTTGGGGTTTTATTTTAACTTTTTTTTTTTTTTTTTTTCAGTGCAGTGAAGCTAAATTAATAACAAAATGCTATAGTAATTTAAGGGTCTCTACACAGAGATTTTTTGCTCTACCTGAAAAACCTTTACAGTCTTCAGCTGATGTTGACTAAATGGATTCAAACCACTGCTATGAATTCTGCAACATTTGTGGCTATACAGGGATTTGCAGCAAGTGTCTGCAACTCTGTCTGCTTGAATTCAAGATTTTTATTATTTTTGATGTAATTCAGCACCAGGGGAGAGCAAGGCAGATGAGAGACAGGGGACAAAGTGTGGGGAGAAGGCTCTTGAGTTTTGCCAAGCCCTTCAGCAACACCTTCCCTTCTTCCCTCCCTGTTATCTAATTCCCTTGGAATGTAGCAGTTCTCACAAAGCTCCTTTCTAGTGAATTAATGGGATTTTCAGAGAGGAGGAAAAAGGAAGGGGAAGAAAAAATGCCTTTCTGAACCAGTAAAAGAAGAGAAATTCCACTTTCTGTATCTTGCAGTGTATCTGCTTAGGAGTTAGGCTGGTTATGCTGTAGCAGCTCTCTTCCTTTAAATATTTATTTCAACCAGAGTAACTATTACCATGCATGGATACAGGTTTTCTAGAATGAGAGTCTTGATCTTTTTCAGCCTAAGCTGAAAAAAATTAACTAATTGACAAATTAACTCATAACTGCTATAAACTGTATCTCCAGTGAAACACTGCTTCACTGACCAGCATAAAAAAACCCCACCAGTTTAATGGGATTCTGGTGTAGGCAGAAGCATTGAGATTTTTTTTTTTCTCTGCTCCAGAAGGGGGGAGGAAAAAAGGGGGGGGGGGGGAATCAAGTTTTCCCCATAACACATTTTACCCTCCTGACTTTGAAGTTTTTAGTCAAATCTTGATCTGATTTTATGTGAGCCCTTCTAACTGTTCAAAACCCAGTGGTAACTTCTCCCAAGAACTACCTAAGCAAACATTTACCCTGTTGTAGAACAGGGTAGGATTCTAGAACAGAATATCCCTCATACACTACTCTGGATTTGAGCCCTTTGTCTCCTTCATTGCCAAGAAGGCTTTGACTTCAGATCCTGCCCTCTATCATGTGCTGCTAACTCTCATTTCCCCAGGTTAAGCAAAAGAAAATCCACTTCCCATGTTGAGCAAACCCATCAAGCCCTAGAGTGAAGCTCTCAGGCTTTTAAGAGGCAATGCAAGGTTTCCTTGACCTCAACTCTGGCTGCATGCCTGACATTCTAATATGGTACTGGTAGCTGGGCATGTAGGCAAGAGAGGAAACTGGAATTAATAGGTACTTTCTACCCCAAAACACAAGGGACACCAAGGAGAAGCACTTGAGAGTGCTTAATTGAATGAACTGATCTGCCAGCAAGAGATAGAATGGGAGTGGAGTTTGGCCAAGAGGCCCAACGCCTGCACACAGCCTTGTGACGCTGCCTCTACCTCTGGCAGGGACCTGCAGACTCTTATAGGCTGGCAATGTTTTTGCAGTTTGTCATGACAGTTAAGTGTTCTTGAACAAAGAGTACAAATTACACACACACACATGCTTCACCCTTGCTGATCTCACTGCAACAGCACCGCTGAGAAAAGTAGATAGGAGGCTCCATTTTGTTGTCACAGGATGTGAATAAATGTCATTGATTTCAGTGGGAGTTATTTGTATCCTGCAGTGGGAGACTAGCACCCTGGTATTGCTGCCACTTTGTTTGGCTCTTGGTAGCTGGATCTCTGCAGTAATAACAGGGCTAATCCTGCTGCCAATTTGCTCTCGAGTTTTGTTGTTTTGTGCTCTACTTTTATTGAACCAATCACTGGCTTTTAGGGAGAAACTTTCCCTCTGGCCTGTTATTCCATTATTGTTCATTATGAGGTTTTTTGCACTTCATCTGATGCATTTGAAGTCAGGCTCTGTCAGAAATGAGGTTCTGGACCTGAGGGACTTCAGGGGTTCAGCATGCTCTGAGAGCTTAGAGCTGCAGAATGGGCAGTGCTACAGATGCAGAAAGAAGAGCAATACAATATGCACTTTCAGCAGCATGGAACTACCATTCCAGCATTTTGCTCAACCTCATTGCTGCAGTTGACAGAGGGTATCTACATGTCCCTCTGTCCCACAGCCTCAGAGTTTTCCAGCTATTACCACTTTAGAGTACTGTGTTCCCAGCTTTCTTTTCATCGATGTCCCAGCATGCAGGCATGTGCTAATCAGTTTTAGCAGGTTCATTGTTTGATTGACTTCAAAGTTGGGAACCCAGTTGCTGACTCTCTTAAAAGATAAGAAAGGGCAGTAGGACAAGGGTTGTTTTGCCTGCCTTTAGTTTGTACTTGTCCTTTGTGGGTAGATCAGAGATGAAAGTTGATCTGTTTCATGTAACATTTGTCTGATTTCTTTCAGTTACTGTTGGATGAGCTTTTTACATCCTTGTCCAGAAAATGTGTTTTCATCACCTTGTAGCAAAACCTCCTTCCCTGGTATCACACTTTTGTACTGAAGGAATGTTGCCTTTTCTTTTTGAGTGTCTAAGGTTAAACAACAGCACCGGAATTTACTCTCTCCAAAGGGAACCAAAACAACAAGGTCCTGTACAAAAAGTACTATCTCTAGAACAATCTCCACAGCCAAAAACTCCTGTGCAATAGGCTCTTTCCATGGCAACATCTTGCAGATGGCTGAATTTCAGCAGTTATCTGGGCTGACACGTTCATTATTCTGCACTTGAAGAACTGAATTCTTACGCATGAAATGATCTTCTATATGAACATAAGTAATGTTCTGTACAACTCAGAAATGGAAAATTTAAACATGTGCCTTTTTACCTACATGAAGTCAAAGGTGTGGGTTGTACAAGGAGCAGTGATTTTTTTATGGCAGGACTGTTTTTCTCCCTTCCTCTTTGTGAACTGATTACAATTATCTCTTATTTACTCATTATTCACATGCTAGGTACATACTTTTACCCATTCAGTTTTGATGTACAAGCAATTTTGCATGTAATTTTTTGCAAGTGTTTTGCAGAAATCTGAGGTTTCTGATCAGTGTTGCGAAGATCCCTCTGAGGGGGGGAATATTCTCTGTGATACCTCTTGACTGAAGAACTGTTGTTACTAACTCAGCCATCTGGGACTGTGCCCAGAGAAGTGGTGCCTACCCTTTTTTAACCACTGCTCTCTGTCCACACCTGTATGCCTTCTAGCAGCTGAGCTTGAATTAGTGTCAGCATGGGTTCAAGGATCATAGATTCACCTCCTGATATTTCTTCTTATCATGCACTGAAGCCCTCTAAGTGATGAATGCTATTCCTGTTCTTGCATCCCTTTCACTCTTTGGATTTTCAAAGCAAACCAATCATCTTAAACTAAAAGTTCTTCCAAATAGCAGGCAGGGAAAAAAAAAAATGTAAAAAAGTTCTTTACAATTTTGGGGTAATAATGTTCTCTGCAAAACAGGAGACTTGCCTAGCAGGGAGTAATGCTATATGTGCACATTGCCCATGACAGTGCTGGAAAGGGAAAGGTAAGACCAGTAGGTGACTGAAGATTAAGCACCAGAGTGGAAAACAAGTTGAAATGAAGCTCAGAGTTGCATACACATGAAGAAATGCATAAGCCTTTCTGGGGTGGTGACTCACGTGGGTGGAGTTTAATTTTCTGTGTGGAGGTACAGAGGAATTACACCACTTTTCTCTCCCAATATGGTGCTGGTATTTCTTGTGCCAAGTGATCCTGAAAAAGAAGGCTGAGAAAGAGAGAGACCTCACCTTTTCCCTAGAACAAGGGGGAAAAAAAGTTTTTCTTCTATATACTTTATTCTCTCCACCCTCTCCTCTCCCTTCATGCTATCAGCATCAGCATTCATGCCTATATCCCCTCTTTTGGGGAACATGCTTTATGCCAGGCTGTTCTGCTTAAGGGTTTCTTTAGCTTAACAACTGGATCTTTAACGATTTTTAAGATTTGAGTCATACGGTCTGCTCAGCGACATCTCTCTTCTTCCCCTTGGCTCCCCTTCCCCCACGCCTCGTTTAAAGGTTGCTTGGTGTCAATCCACCGGATGCTTCAGTCCAGAGCACAGCATAGGCATTGTGTGAATTACATACATCAAACACTGAAGTTCAAGAGAACTACAGCATATGCTGAATGGTTGGAGTTCAGGGGTTATTTGACAGGAAACATCTTGATGAAGGACCTCTCCTTTCTGCAGCCTGCTGTTTCATGTCTGCTCTTGGGGATGAACAAGCAGTCCCAGCCCAGACAGGGCCCCTCTGTCCATCCGCTGAACCAAGCTCCTCACTGTTTCCAGTTGCTTTGGCTAGACAAGAAACAGCAGAGCTAATGGGCAGAAAGGGATATTAATTTGCATTTGAATACAGCCCAACACAGTTACTCAATGTTACTGCTGGGTAATGGGAAAATTAAGCTAAAAGGGATTTACCATATGGAAAAGAAATGTAGCTGATGCTGAGAAGACAGACAGCAGTTGCAGTGAATTAGTGGCCACAGCTGTTACGTGGAATGCCTCACCGCTCTCTGGGAAGGTGGCATTGCAAAAGTAAATATTCCCTTTTACACACATTGTTACAGTGTGGAGTTGCTGGAGAAAATAAATCAACCAACGGGAAAAAAAAACAGACAGAGGGGAGGAAAGTGATGTATCTACAATATTAAAAGTCTAGTGATGAAAAAGCCACTGAAGCAGAGGAATGCAAGGGAAGGTACCCTGCCTTTCTTAGAAAAGCAATAAAGACCATAGAAATGTTTCCTTCCATTTGTGGTGGGCCACCACTGTTTTCCAGGAGTGTGTCTGGCTAATCACAGCAATTCTGCCTGAGTCAGACAGAGCCTGGAGCCACATCTTTATACATGTTGCTGTATGTTATTATAGCTGAGAGCAATATGTGGTTACCGTATCAGAGCTGTTGTTCTTTTATTCCCCCTTTTCTCAGGTTTTTTTCTTAGGTTTCCTTTTCTGGCTGAGGACTTGACCAGAGTGACCCTATGAGCTACATGTTGTCCAAGGGAAATCAGGGAATGGGTTGGGATTAGAAGGGTGTGCACAAGCAGCCTGTGTGCAGCTCTGGGTCTTTCATTTCATTCAACCCTCCTTTGGTCTGTAGCATTCACTGCTGTGATGCCACTGTAGCATGGACAAACTGCAGAGTAATCTGGAAATCTGGAAAACTACAATGTCTGCCCCTTTTTTCTTTAAAGTGAAGAGATATCCCTCCTTCATAAACCTTAAGCTTATGCAAACCTATGGACAGATATGCTCACCTCTTTTCTTACAAGACAAACTCCAGTTAGAGTACTGCCTTTCCAAGGTGGCTAAAATTTGCATCAAGAAATCAACCTTTTTAAAGGTGCTAAGACCCTGCAGTTCTTAATATACTGACCTGAAACTTTCAGCACCTTTTGAATTTTGCCTCATGTTCCGGAAAAATAAAAAGTTGTAGAGATGTTTGAATATTATTTATTTCTCCACAATAGTGTCTAGGATTTAGTTACACATCTGCCAGCAATACTGTTGTGCAGTGAGATACATTGCATGGCTTTGAACTTCTCAAGCGTGACTGTAAAAGGGTATTGTCTGTGCTTCTTATTGGTTATATCAGATGAGTCCCACTTCAGTCCTTTGTTTACTTTGCTGATCTCATTAGAAATAATTAAAGTTTTTATCTGGCTGACATTTAGTAGCTTTGTTTAACTGGGGGTTTTTTGTATGTGTTTGGCTGTGGGATTTTTTTAACAGATCATTTACTTCTGAAGCCGGCTCCACACTGCTGTTTGCCCAGCGTTATTATTACCAAATTCTTTCTGAGGGTTCACTACCTCCCTCATAAATCACTATGTTCCTATTTAGCAAATTTAATAACAGGGTCTGGTTTCAATCCTCCCTACACAGAAAAGCCACTTCAGCTTTTCATTTGGAGGAGGAACTTGATGGAATGTGCCTGGTGCTCGGAGCAGCTCCCAGCCCTTGAAGCAGCTCCTCGCTGGGGCCAGCCATGCTTCCTGGGGCTACGTGTTACAGGGTTGTGGGCCTTCCTCACCTCTGCTGCTGGAGAAAGGAAGGGAAGGGAGGAAGAAGAAAAGGAAAAAAAACACCTCACTATTTTTCATCAGGCTAAAGAGAGGGAGAAAGCATTCCAAGCTGAAAAATCCTGGAAATTCTGAAAACATTGAAAATTTCTAAGAGGATGGATTTTAAATAATTGCAGTGCATGCATGAAGATGTGGTTCTATATAGAGCCAGCACATCATATTAGGGAGTGCTAGCGACCAGGAGCACCACAAACAGGGTGGACAAACATGGTGTGGCGTGACAGCCAGGGTGTGGTGTGGCGGTTGTGTGGAAAGGTGTGCAGGAAGGACACTGAAGCTCTGCCAGCTCTGACCAGGAAGCAGTGGTTTCCAACTGGAAGAAAGCCATAGCTTTCTCTAACCTCTGCACCCACCACAACTGACACAGCTGCCCAGACAGAGCTCCAGTGGGATCACGCAGCCTCCCAGGTGTAAGGGTGCAGGGTGTGCCCAGTTTATACACCTTCACAACACCCTGCAGCACAGCTAAGCAGTGCAACAGTCTCAGCCTGGGGGAGACTTGATTCAAAATCCATTAAAGCCAGTCAAAGATCCTCTTTGATTTCCGTGCATTTTGGATTTAGGCTTCTTTCCCATCTAATAGGATTCCCTTCCAAATCAGCTCCAAGGCTGATGTGCAGAATCAAACTCTAGAGCCGGAGCTAGGTTATAAAGTAGGCATGTTTGTTATGGCGCCGGGCACAAGGGGGATCGCTCCTCCGAACTTGTGCACTGTACTTCAAAGCCAGCAATTCTTTCTAAAGAGAAACATACATAGTCATTGGCGAAGGAGGGGTTATTACAATTAATTCTAGGAATAGGTGTGTTTATTATCATTATTCCTGGGAACTCATTATCATACGTCTCCACCCATTAACGCCTGCGCACTGTTGTCTGGTGGTTGTGGGCCAGGGTCTTATGAAGGAAGGCCCATAGTCTTCCTCGCAGTGTATTTTTACCTTTGGCTCAGAATGCAAGGCCATGCTGAGCTGGCAACCGCAGACTGGCATGACCTGGCTTATCTCTGGAGACTCCTCTCTGTTCCTGCTTAGCTCATAGTTAGTCCCTCTTATCTGTACAAACCAAGGTTACTCACAGCAGTCTATCAGAGTTAGTTTCTTCTATTCAAAACAAGCTACAGCTACAAAATTAAAAGACTACAACCTGACATTTATGTCTCAAGGCACATCAGTTGGATGCTGCACAAAGGGTCCTCTACTGCCAGTTTGAGCTCTGGGGATACTGAAGAGCACAATGTTGTACTTGACTTTCAGTCAGTCACATTCTGTCAGCACTGGCATTTTGAAGCAGAGCGGGCGGGGGGGAGGGGGGAAGGGAGATAGTGTCTCATGCAAGCGTATAGAATGTGCACCATCAGAACATAAGGACACCATAATGCTAGCTTATTAAAACTATCATGGTAATGAAAATGGATTATTTACTTCATACCCCATAATGCTTTCCCTGAAAGTAGTTTCTGGATACAATTTTCAATTTTCTTTGAACCAGATGCATCCCAGACTACAGTTGTTCTTATAGCTCACAGATGTTGCCACTTTCAGGCCACCAGAGCAGAAGGGAACACCATGAAGAGAGATAAGGATGATAACTGACTTTTGAGCTGGTCAGGATAAGAGGTCTGGTGTCCATGGGCAGGACCAGAGCTCACCTGCCTGTGCAGATGTTTGGCTTGCTAAGGACAGACTGACATCTCCATCAGGTGCCACTTCAGTTGACATAGAGCAGCAGAAAGTGGGAAGCCCATGACCCAGAAATTTTTCCCATTGTACATCAGCATCATACAGCTGTCCTTTTAGCTCCAGTTATAGCCAGGATTTAAGAGAGGTTTTGGGGTGGACAAGCAGAAATTACTTCATATATCACACTTAGAACTATTGCTCATATCTTTGGTCTTTCTTAGAGTTTGAATACAAGAAACTAGGAAGCCCACCTGGCTTGATTACATTAGAATAATAGAATAATAACTTCCTAAAAACTCAGCTTTTCTGTAGGCAGCACAAAGACCTAATTACAAGCAAATCTTCTCATCCCCTGACATGTAGGCAGCATTGTAATCACAGCCTGGGTGACACTGCTGTGCCAGCCAAAACAGAACCTCTGAGACACTTTCCTACGTGCCCTAGAGAAGAAGAAGATGATGGAGGAGGTGACACGAACTTAGGAAGAAAATTCACCTTTTAAGACCCAGGGAAGCTGCATCTATATCTTTCCCTGACTGTAGGCTAGAGCAACATGAGGCAAGACAATTGTGCAAATCTACACGTTATATTTCAATACACACACATCTACGTATTTCACATGCAGTCCTCAGTGCGGCTGGCATTGCAGCACGCGTGCAATTAGCCAGAAGAGCTGTCATTCATCAGTAGCAGATTCCTGTCAGCCCATAACAGCTCTATTTTACCACCAGGAGGGACAGGGTTATCAGCTCTGGACTGGTATTAACTGCCTGTCTCACTCTTCCTAGTGCAGCTTACACAGCACTACTTGGACACTGTGAAGAGGTTTGATTCAAGCCTGCACCAGTCCCGACAGCCAGGCGAAGCACTGCATGAACTTGTTAGGTGGCAAAACACAGAGTTGAAACTTTGTACAGTCTCAAAGACTGGCTCATCCTGGAAGTGAGCACCCGCCATCCAGATTTGTGTGCAAAGCCTGATTTGCCTATTTCATATTTCAGCCATCTGAATGGCTGTGTCCAATCATATCTGACTTGGACGTGAACTTTTGAGTACACAAATGCTAGCGATGATCTGTGCAATTTCATCAGTAGCTGACAGTAATTGGCAGCCATACTGGCTAAGAGCTCTGAGCTCCTGACCAGCACTGGCATTTCCTGAGCTCAGTTCCCTGAAGTGATGCATGTACAAGAACTGAGTAACAGAAAACTCCTCAAAGTGTTTGTGGTTTAACCCCAGTAGGCAGCTCAGCCTCACACAGCTGCTCGCCCATTCCACCCCAGTGGGATGGGGGAGAGAATCAGAAGGGTAAAAGTGAAAAAAACTTGTGGGTTGACATAAAGACAGTTTAATACGTGAAAAAAAAAGCCGTGTGCTCATGCAAAGCAAAACAAGGAATTCATTTTCCACTTCCCATCAGCAGGCAGGTGTTCAGCCATCCCCAGGAAAGCCGGACTCCATCACATGGAACAGTTATTTGGGAAGACAAATGCTGTAACTTTAAACACCCTCCCTTTCTCCTTCTTCCCAATAGCTTTTATAGCTGAACACAATCCCTTTGGTCAGTTGGGGTCAGCTGTCTCAGCTGTGTTCCCTCCCAACTGCGTGTGCACCCCCAGCCTGCTCAGTGGCAGGGAAAGGTAAGAACCAGAACAGTCTTCACACTGTATAAGCACTGCACAGCAATAACTAAACAATTACTATGTTATCAACATTGTTTTGATCACACATCCAAAACATAGCACTATATGAGGTAATATGAAGAAAATCAACTTTATCCCAGTCAAACCCAGTACTTTCACGCACAAGAACTGGGCATAAAAAACAGGCCAAGGATGAGGCAAAGAAGAGACATTCTGTTTCACCAGGTTATTCCAGCTCCAGAGCACTTTGGACACAACACTGTATTTTGCCCAAGGCAAGGTCAACCCTGTGCTGACCTTTTGTCACCAGCCATGCTGGGACCCTAGGTCCCCACCGTCCTGGTTAGCAAAGCCTTAACCATTCTGTGAGTATGGCAGTGAAAGGGGAGGTCAAATGAGAGCTAGATTCTGACTTTTCTTATAAATTCAGGGTGTATCTTAAGTCACTAGGAAGCTTTCAGATTAAGCTGACAATATCATAAAAACTTGAATGGAATTGTGTTATTTAAAGGTGAGAGCAATTTATGAGACAAAAGAAGAATTAGAAGAAAAAATTCTTCCATGAAGATGACTCCAGCTGCTGCCTGCTCATGGTCATGTGTCACTGGGTTTGTCCTTTATAGTTCTTTTTGTTCTGCATCTGTATCTAGGCTTGCTCCAGCTCAGCAAAGCCTTGGGCACAGCTGCTGCCCTTGTTGCTCTGACAGTTGACCCAGCATTTAATTTTCTTGTAATAAAGATGACTCCAGAAGTGGCCTGTGGTCTGTTCACAGCTTTGTGAAGTCCTTGCAAGGTGCTTGTACCCACGTGAGTCTCAACTCAGTGGTGTGCTTTCAACTTCACTTGAGATCACAAGCCTGCCCTTGCTCTTACTGCACATGACTATGTCTGAGCCCTGACAGGACTTAGACACAGGCTGATGATAAAATGTGCCATTGTACTGACATGCCTTTTCTCTTCTTACAGGTAAAAAAAGTAATTGCGCTCGGTCATCTTCTTCATATGTTTTCATGCAAACTGTTGCAAAGAGACAGAATGGATGAGGAGCTTTCGAATGTGTGCTCTTCCTCGCTTCTTTTCACTTGCAATGTGAAGAGGTCTACAAATCCTGCCATGAGCACATCTCTTGCACTTCAGATCTTCCCATGCTGCTTACTGGAAGGCAGTAGAAGCAAGCAGTTAAACAAGGTGCACACTCCTACCAGTGTTTGAGCCACCCTCACATCCAGGTCTGATAGGTGTGCAACTGTGAGACTTCTTTTCCTTAAAAATTCAATCCTGTGTTAAAAATAGAGGTCCTTTTAGCCTATGTGGTGCCCATACATTTGATGTGTGGAACATGTCCTTACATGAACCCACAGGCTATTCAAAACCTGCAAAGGTTTTTTGTTCATTGTATTTATCAGAGACGTACAATGAGCGGCTGTCCTTGTATCCTGCCTGCACGGCTTGCTACCCTTCCTGAGAGCTCATTAGGTAATTGAATTGCACACAGGACCTGACCAAAAGCCCACTGGAGCCAGTGAATGGTTTTCTATTGATCCAAACCCTTGAACTGCAGTGGTATAGATGAAGCAAATTGTGCAAAGTTTCTGCTTTCAACCCATCAGGACAATGTTTTACTTTCCCTACTTTGCCTCTGTTTTTGGTTTTGGTTTTGGTTTTGGTTTTGGTTTTGGTTTTGGTTTTCTTTTGTCTTTTTCGGACTTTGAACTATTTAGTTCAGACAGATTTCCCCTCTACAAATCTGCTAGCATTTCTAAATGCAGTTACTAGTAGGGCGAAGATGAGCAACAGGCAGAAATGAAAGCAAAACAGCAGTAAATGGATCGTTCTTTAACAAACTAACCATCAGGAGAGAGTGAGTGAACCACAAACTATTAGGAGAATATTTACAGTATTAACACAATAACGACAAGAAATTGTAATATATTATGGCTTTGCAATTAAATAGCATCCTTTATCTGATGAGTTCCTTGTGCTTTACAAACTTCAGTTAATTAAATCTTCCTCATGCACATGATATGTAGAAGGCAGTAATCCTCAGGAAGAGTCTCAAATGACTGCATTAGCTGGGAGTGCAAACCACACTATCCTTCCCCAGGAAATGAGCACAGGTTTTTTTTTTAAATCATGTTTGCTACATCTGCTCTGGAAAAGCTCTTCCCCATTCAAACAGAAAAGTAGCTGAGGAAATGAAGGCTTAATTTGCCTAAGTTTACACAGGGCAGTTTAGGGCAAGAGAACCTTAATTTCATAAAAGGCAGATGCTAAAGTCAGTGAAAAAATCATAGCTGGAAAAGAAGGAAAAGCAAAGGTTACATGGATGCTGCATTAACTGCAGCATCATCTTGGTTTTCTGCCTCCTGCTTGCCTTCACTCCCACTTGCCTGATCTGTTGAACCAGTGACAAGTGAGTTTTCAGCCTGGAAACAAACCTTCTTTAAAAGAGGAATAAAAAGTGTGGCTGTCTCCTATGCACAACTTACAACAGCAACACTAGCAATAGTCTGGGGAATGAATGCTCCTTTAGGTATATGCCAGCTGTTGAGCTTACACTAAACAATGTTCTTAATTAGTGGTAATGAGTTGGAAAACTCCTGAAAATTCGTAACCAATTACTTTTTATAATTATGATCACTTAAAGACAATAACATATTACAAATGATGACTAACAAGGACAATGCAAATGTCAGTTAGAAAATATTACTCTAATCATCCAACTTGCCTTAAAGCACAAATCACTGCAAGTGCATTTTTTGTTCAAAGGGAAAAAAAAACAACTAGGGAAAGGCAGATGACCATGTGCTGGGCAAATAGAGCAGTGCTATTCTGCTTACCATACTGGGTGCTGAAAGGATGACACAGAAATTAATGAGGGAGTGCCATGAAATACCACACAAAGGGATTGTTCCCATGGGGCTACACTTGGTGACCAGAAACTACCTGCACTTTCAGAGCAGCCCTGCATTGAGAGAGGTAGGTGAGTGGTCTGTGCATCCGCATCACCACTTGCAAGGCACCTGCAGGGACATCCAGTTGCCTTGACGAGAGTGGCTAGTGCCATTTTATACACCTCAGGATATTCCACTTAATTTTCAGCTGCCTAATTTAGACTTGTTCAGCTATCCTAGACATTCACACAGGGCTGGCAGATATGACATAGGACCTGTGAAAAGCTGTGCCCTCCTGGAGGGGCAGCTGGAAGGCAGCTGGGTTATGTGAAGGAGCAAAACTACATTAGATGCCTGTGCTTAGTCATCTAAAGCAAGCAAGGAGAGATTTCAGGTTCTCTCAGCCTTGTGCTGGCCTTGTAACATCACAACTTGACTGGCTCAGTATGGACCTTTCCCACCAGATATTCTCTGAAAGTTGCCAGACCCAGAGGCATAAGGCAATAAGAGAGTTCTGAGCTCAAACGTATGTTGTATATTCAGGCAGTATCATGTTGCGACCACCTGAAGATTTTCTTCTTAGGAAGGAGAAGAAAGAACTGTATTGGCATTTGGAATAAAATGGCTTTCTCTGTCAAGGGTGTACACTTCAGATTTGGAAGCAAGTGAACGTGTTCAAGGGAGCTTGTGGCACAGAGCAGGACTCTTCAGGAGCAGCATCTCTAGACTTGCAAAACAAGTTTCTGTGTGAGTGATGACCCTGAAGGCAGGAGAGGGTCTCAGGCATCAGGGGTAAATGCAGTGATAAAAGTTCTTTTGAGGTCTAACTTCTCTTACATTGCTGGCACTATCGGAGACTGGAATTTTTTATATTTTTATGGGGTTCATTTGGGTATATATGTATTTTTTGCCTCTACTTTGAAGGATGTGGTAGAAAACTGTCGCCAGGGAGCACAAAGTAAGCATTACCCAAACTCCATTAAATGGAAAAGATCAACCTGCAAAGCGAAGGAAGGAGATGTCTCCTATCCATCATGGTGACACTGCTGAAGGCCAGGAGATGAAGGTTTGATTTTGTCTACTCTGACAGCACTCCTTCAGCCAGCAAATCTCTGGCATATTGCACATAGCTCCAAAAGGTAACTGGCAGCATATACATGACTTATAGATACACAGACACAAGCAAACACGATGAAAAAAGTATCAGCATAATCTAGGAAGCAAGAGGCAGAGAGGAATGTGAGCTATTCTCTTTTTAGAATATGTGTGCTTGAAACTGTTTGTGCTGCACCAACCAACTCAGAATGCAGAGCCTGTGCTCAGCATATAAATCTTGCCCTGTATATTATACCTTGGTAGGTTCAAGGTGGATTTTACCAGGGACTAGGAATGTTTTAGCTCTCACAGTATATGTGTGTATGTAGGGTTATAGGGCAGGAGCTGGGCCATTTGGCAGATGCTATCCTGTTATCCTCCCTTCCATCCATACATAAGCAGCATTTCAAGTATGTATAACTACGAAGGATTAAAATCAGTATTGCACACCACCCAAAAAAATTCAGGTCTTCCAAAAATATCACAAGAGAAAAGAAAAGTCACTTTTCTTGGTACCCCGACTTGTTTAACTTTTTAATTGTTTTTTATCATGACATGACTGAGTACCTTCATCACTGACCACACTATAATGTAGCTTTAAATACATTAGCTTAAGTAGTAATAGCAGTACGGCTGCAACAGCTTGGATTTGGTAGTGGCAGGAAATCCTATTTGAAAAGTCTAGCAAATCAGGTCAGGCTCTGAGCTCTGTGCTGGCAAACCCAGATGGCTGCCACACCAACCTGGACAACTGGAGGACACCATTAACTTCAGTTGACTTGAAGTCCCCACGAGGCTGACAGGGTGGGTGTACAGCTTCAGGCTGAAAAGTCATTCTTTAAGCCTATATGAAAATACATTTAACTGATAAGTAACCCCTGTCCCAGAGGAAACAGCAGATATATTACTGTGTTTAGTGACAATAAGACCTCTGGGAATGGACAATTTATATTACACAGAGACTAAGATGGTAGATGGTAAGAGGTTTAGTACTGCCCACTTAGCTGTCTGCTTTGGTTGCAGATTGGTGCTTAAATTACGTTCACTGGCAGTTCACAGACTTTGCAATGAGAGTGGAAGACAAATCTGTCACGAGCATCTTGTCTGGGGCCTCAAGTGCCTGGGTATGTTACTCATGTTTACAGGACATGTTTACATTGGGGACCTACTTGCAGAGTTACTCAGGCTTACCACACCCAAGCGATTACTGACGCAGGACACTTAACAATCTCTTCAGCAGATCTCTACCCAAACAAATTACACTTTTAAGAGTCAGATGATTATGAACCCAAGAACACTTGGAGTTTACACCACTTTCCACATCACAGCTAAACTTTTTTTACATGGTGCTGCATGGCACTGTGTGGATGTCCTAGCTGTCTCAGAGTTCTTCCTATTGGACTCTTGTGGAGCTTCATGAAAAAAGTAGGGTATGATCCCCAGGGAGAGTAGTAGAATCATAAATACATTTAGGTTGGAAAAGACCTTTAAGATCATCAAGTGCAACCATAAAACAACTTGCAGGAAACAACAAAATCAGGGGGGCACACGTTGGTCCAGCAAGAGGTTTGCACAGTTGCTGCTCACACACAGACCAGGCTGGTGGAGCAAAAGGGTCACTACACTTCTCTGATGCTGCCATACAGTCAGTTTTCTCTTGTGCATGAATTTAGGTTGGTAGCTGACACATATGTATTGAAATCACTGTTTCAACTAGTCACAGCAAAATATCAGATTCATGTAGTGTGTTACAACAACATGCCTGTGCTTTCCAAAGCCTACAGGACAATGAGTAAAATGTCCCTAAAGCTAAGAGACATTGTCAAGAAGTTATCCCATTATCACACTAGCCAGTGGCTAGCCAGTGTAGCTGGCTTACTTCCATGTGGGATTATAAAGATAACTACATTAAGTCATGCCTTTTAAGGCATTTTGTAAGCTGGAATATCACCCCAGCCTGCAGAGTACCCAAAGCAGGGTAAGGACATGAAACACACATTTTGACTCTATGCATTTGCTACAGGCTGAGAGTGAAGAAATTAAAGAGCTGTTGATATTCTGTCTGCAAAGAGGTGTCTGAGGCCAGTTCCTGACCCTAGAATGTCCCTGAAGCTCTGTTGCTTTGTTGTCATTGCCCAAATGCAATTGAGGGTGTGACTTGGACCTCCAAACCTTATGTTGGTTTTTCACTTTTTTGTTTAAGCTTCTGCTGCCACAAACCATCATGCACAGATGAAAGACAAAATGAGGAACTCTGAAATACAGATTAAACTGTTTGGAAATCAAAAAGACAAGGAAAAATAGAGTAAAAATACTTACATATCCTTGGAAGAAATGTCCACCTTTTTCAAAATTGCACTTAGTAATTCTATCATCATTATAACAACGCAACGTCATAACAGGGACATTGCTGCTATTCATAGAGTTTCATAACAGTGACAGAAAGTGCAGCTTGTGATGCCTTTTAAACAAGAAATTTAACTACCTCGATAACATTTGGAAATTCGAGATAAGCTGAAGTGCCATGTTTTATATTATAAATGACTAGCTCCTAAAGCAGGCCTGCATAGCCTATTGTACAATTAGTGACAAATACGATGCCTGTGACATATTTAGTTCATGGAAAATAGAACAGGTCTGTATAATGTATGATGACTGGGTAATGATTGTAAGTAATGGTCTGTTTGTACATCTAACAAAATAAAGCAAGCAATTAGCCTTTCCCATAAGCCCTCCCTTATCGATGGACTGACATGCTTCTTTAGCTTACTTGGGATAGAGGAGTGGAGACGAGAAAAGGAGCTGCTGTAAAAAAAAGACAGAGAAAGGAAGAAAGGAAGAAAAGCAGAACAGGCTGACATCTAGGCTGGGTGACCTGGGTGCCCTATTCTGTCTCCTGCTTTTTATGTTTCAGTGGCTGATGCTCTCTCCCATCCAGGTTAATGTGCCTCGCCACTAGTTCCTTCCCTGTCTCCTTGGCAATCAGAATGTTTGATCCACATCTCACCCTAGACAATCTCATTCCTGTACTTCTTTCTCCCTACTGGCCCTTACTTATACCCCAGGTCATAGATAATTCTGTGGAAAAAGCTCAATGATAAGGTCCTACCTCTTTCTTCCTCTCTGTTGTCCCTCCCTCAAAACAATAACAACAAAGAAAAAGAAA
>JANHGN010022551.1:56256-87300 GCA_024605025.1 Megaceryle maxima | reverse complement strand
TCCTCCTCCTCCTTCTTCTCGGCCCCCCAAGACATCAGCAGCGCGGAAGAACCAACAAACAAACACTGCAAGCCCCAGCGCTGACACCCAGCCTGGGCGGGGGCTGGCGCGGCGCGGTGGGGGGGGACGGGGGACTCGGAGGGAGAGAAGAGGGACGAGAGGCGGCTTCTCCGGGCACGGCAGGTAGAGCCGATCCAGGCGGAGGCACCCACCTGCGCCCCGCCACCCCCGCGCAGCTCTGCCCTGCCCTGCCCCGCTCTGCTCTGCCTGGCCCGGCCCGACCCTGCCTCCCCCGTCGTCCCGGCCCCACGCGCTGACACACGCACTCCTCCGGGCTCGCTCTCTCCGCGATGTCCCGCGCCCCAGGGGCACCCGTCCCCTCCCGGGCCTCCCCCTCTGCCACCTCCCCACGCAGCCCCGACACTCTCTTTTTGTTTCGTGCGAGCGTGCAGCCGAGCACCCGGCCCCTCCAGTGTCATTCGGAGCCCCTGCTGTCCTCCAGTGGGACGCCACCATCCCCTGTGCTCCGAGGGGCTGCTGGCTGCGCTCTTGTGGGGTGAGATGTGAGGACCCCCCGTGAGGGGGGGGGGCTTAGGTGGCAGGATCACCGGGACCCACCGTCCTTGTCCTTTTTGCATTTCTGCATTTTCTGAACCCTCTCCATCCTAACCCTCTTCCCACTCTCTCACCCACTTTGGCCGTCATTCCCGCCTCTCTCAGCTCCCCTTGCGGCTTCGCTCCCCCCCTAAGTCTGTCTGTCGCTCATGAAGCCTCCTGAGGGGCTTCGGAGCTTCGGAGGTCCCCCGGGGCCAGCTCTGCTCCCCAGTGGAGGCTATGCGGCATGAAATACCCACTGGGAAGTGTGTCCCCTGAGCAGCCTGTGCCCCCACCCCCCGCTGACACCAGGGGACAGGCACAAAGCGGGGACACAGTGGGCTCCGAATCCTGCTGCTTTGGCTGCACGGTCTGGTGCTCACCAGCTATGGGGTCTGTCCCTTCCTTACCCCACTGCCCAGCCTTACAGGCTGTCCCTGCACCCGGGGACTGATTACCTTTGCTGAACTCGACTGCTGCTTTTATGTGGAGCTCTTTGAGCTCCCTCTGTGTGAAGGCAATCCAGTCACTGGGGTAGGGGTTAGAGGAAGAGCTCTAAGGCTGAAAGCTGAAACACAGTGTTAAATGGTCCCCAAAGATGGGTCTGCACTAGGAAAATGACCTGCGGCCAACGGTGTATGTCAGCCACTCTCATCTTCCTGAGCCGAGTCTGAAAACAATTTGATACTGGTGCACAGCCGAGGCAAACTCTGTTAACGCTTCATCAGGAAAAAGGCCTGTTAGAGGACCTACTCCATAAAGACTCTTTCTGAAGGATTCAGAGGGAAAAGAGTTGGGCTTTGCTGGGGGCAGGGTCATCCACCAAGTGTAGCCACAGCAGTAAATCCCTGTCCACTCCGAAGACGTAATGATGTTTGAAATAGTTTTCAAACATAGTTGTAAGTCTGCAGCCACACAGATTAACTACAAATGTGTTACATCTGTGTTCAGAAATCATATACAGATTCAGCCTTCTCCATCCCTTTGTCTCCAGCCCTGAGTCTGAGCCTTTCACTCTCACTCTCCCTCGCTGCCCTTTCGGAGACTTGACTTTAAGGTCAGCTGAAGTCTGGAGATTAAGTCTGTAGGAAATCTGTCTGCCAGTTTCATGCTGCACACTCTCTCATCACCACTTTCTGAGTTTTTGCCAGACATTCCCCTTCTCTTCCGTGACTGCAATTCTGTAATATCGTGCACTGAAGTGCAGTCTGATCCTGTTGTACTCTCTGTACACTTCATTCTTCCCATCCTTAGCTTCTGCCTCTGCCCCTGCCTTTGCCCCTGCTCCTGCTTCTGCCCATGCCTCTGTTTGCAGGCAGGCTGGAAACCAGGCGGGCTGGAACTAGTCAGACTGAGTTATTTGGTTCAGTGTCATTTTCCCATCTTTAGGCAGTCATCAGATGCAATACTTATGCATTTCCTTGATTGATTGGGATGTATATTTTATGGGTAGCACATTAAGCCCCCTCTATTTTTATTTTTTTTTTCCTAGAGAAGTTCCCAGAACAAGTGCTTTCTGATTATTAAAACTCTCATGCTGCTGGACAGTCCTTGAGATAAATTGGTTCTGTTCTGAAGCACATTGTAGTCTGTGACTGACTGAGAGACAGTATAGGTTTTAAAATGAAGTACATCTATTTTTGAAAACAGAAACTACCTGCTGGTGGTAGCTTAACTGTGGGGTTGCTGAAGGACGTACATACATGCTTGTTCTACAAACTCAGTCTCAGAAGCCAAGATTCATTCTGCAAGTGAAAAGTGGTAAGCAGTTACTCAGAGATCACATATATATCAAAAATTACACATTGTGCATGACAATGATGGCTCGCTTGCTTTGGGATTAGCATTGTCTGTCAGGTAATTTCAATGAATCTGTAGAGAGGAAATACTCATTCCCAGTTGTATGCTGTAAATATGCTCCAAACCAACCAACCAACTAACCAGCCAACTAACCAACCAACCAACCAACTAACCAGCCAACCAACCAACCAACCAACTAACCAGCCAATTAACCAACCAACCAACCACCAACTAACCAGCCAACCAACCAACCAACTAACCAGCCAACCAACCAACCAACCAGCCAACCAGCCAATAAACTGTGGTGTTTGGTTTTTTTTTCCCATTGCGATGTTTTCCATTTGTTTTCCATTTGATTAACAAGTCACTTTCCACAGATGCTGCCACAGTGTGTTAGTAGCTAGTGTTTCTTAAAGAAATTCCATTGTCTGAAAGAAAACAATAAACAAATGCAGACAGAATATGCACATGAGTGAATAGCATGCAATGTAATAAATTGCAAGACTAATGAAGAAGATTTTTTATCACCTCATCCTACCTTGTAACCAGTAATCCATATACCAAGGTTTATCTCAACATGCTCATGTCACACAGAGACGTGCACCAGGCTGCAAAGACAGCTGAACAGGAATGGCCTAACATGGCCCATTGAAGATTTCTGCCCTTCTTCAGCACTCTGTGGGCATTTTTGATTTCACACTGGAACTTTTTTTTTACTATTGAATTTGCAAGGCCTGGGAACTGTAGCAGAGTCTGATATATTAACATCCTTTCCTATCATAATGTGAATGGCATTTGTCTAGTTTTTCTACCCATTTTTTTCTCTCTAGTTACAGATACAGACACAGGTTTCTTCCATGTATGAATTGCCCTGAAATGATGAGTGAAGACATTCTATCCTCGGTTTACATATATTTATCTGAAAAATGTTTAATCTTTAATCATCTTGAATATAAACTGGAATCAAATGAAACATTCAGAAGTCTCTTTTTATAATCCACTTCTCACATTTTAGTCACGGTATTTTAGGTCCTGATCCTGCAACTGCTTACACATTTGTTCAGCTCTCCATTTTCACATCAGTAATGGGATTTTATGGCAAGGATGAGTTAGTGTTACAAAGAGTGAATCTGAATCCAGTGTATGTAAAAGTTAATGGAGTGGCTAGCTTTGGGGTTTGGGTTCAGGCCCATCTTTGCTTCATAATTTGACTTGGTGCTTATAATGCTTTTTTTGAAGATTGTCTGCACTTCTGTTATAAACCTGTTTCTCAAGAACTTTATAATTCAGCCATAAAGAATATTTGCCTTGGGCTAAATCATGTAATATAAAACTTAAAATTCCGAAGGAAAAAAAAAAAACAAAACAAAAACCCCAACACTTTTCCCATTTTAACAATAGCAGAACAGAGCAACTTTGATGTTTACTCCTTTATGTGCTCCTGTGGCACAGAAGTGCATTTAATTAAAAACAAAGTTTGGCACATGATTAATCCATGGCTGAAGACACCTTTATTTGGCATTATTTTGAAAAAGAAATGCAACAAATTAAACCCATCCGTAATATGAAATGCCTGAAAATGGAGACTTCCTACCAATACTTAGTGGAAAACAGAAATATATTTCCTTTATGACTACCTTCTAGTATCTTCATTTATAGTCTGGTGCTCATTTATAACTGTGGTGGGTTGACCCTGGCTGGATGCCAGGTGCCCACCAAAGCTGCTCTGTCACTCCCCCTCCTCAATGGGACACGGGAGAGAAAATATAATTAAAAGCCTGTGGGTCGAGATAAGAACAGGGAGAGATCAGTCACCAGCTGCTGTCACAGGCAAAACAAACTTGACGTGGGGAAAAATTAATTTATTACCAACCAAATCCGAGTAGGATAGTGAGAAATAAAAGAAAATCTTAAAAACGTCTTCCGCTCCATCCATCCCTTGTTCCTGGGCTTAACTTTACTTCTGATTTTCTTTACCTCCTCCCCCCTAGCAGCAGAGGGTTTGGGGAATGGGGGTTGTGGTCAGTTCATCATACGTTGTCTTTGCTGCTCCTTCCCTTTCAGGGGTGTGACTCCTCGCACTCCTCCTCTGTGCTGGCATGGGGTGTCTCCCACAGGAGACAGTCCATGAACTTCTCCAGTGTGAGTCCTTCCTACAGGCTTCAGCTCTTCATCAGCTGCTCCAATGTGGACCCTTTCAACGGGGTGTACTCCTTCAGGAACAGACTGGTCCCCTTCCAGCGTGAGTCCCTGACAGGATCAGAAGTCCTGCCAGCAAACCTGCTCCAGTGTGGGCTCCTTTCTCCTTGGGTCCACAGGTCCTGCCAGCATGGGCTTCCCACAGGGTAACATACTTCTTTGGGCATCCCCCTGCTCTGGCACAGGGTCCTCCACAGGCTGCAGGTGACCATCTGCTCCACCATTAACATCCATAGGCTTCAGGGCGTCAGCCTGCCTCACCATGGTCTTCACCACAGGCTTCAGGGAATATCTGCTCTGGTGTCTTCAGTACCTCCTTCCCCTCCTTCTTCACTGACCTTCGTGTCTGCAGAGTTGCGTCTCTCAGATATTCTCACTCCTCTTTCAAGCTGCTGTTGCACAGAAAATTTTTTACCTTTTAAAATATGTTATCATAGAGGCACTACCACCTTCAGTGGCTCAGCTTTGTTCAGTGATGGGTCCATCTTGGTGCTGGGTAACATTAGCTCCATCAGACACCAGGGGGGCTCTAACAGCTTCTGATAGAGGCCATCCCTGTAATGCCCACCTCACCAAAACCTTGCCATGCAAACCCAATAACCTTCTCTCTAATGTTTTCCTTTTTCTTTCACTTATCTTCCCCAATAATATCTCCAAAATTAGGCTTCTGTGTCGTGTCTTCTGTTGCTTTGGACAGATGAATCATTGCTTGGCTTCCTGTCCCTTACTGTACTGAACTGAAGCTATTTACCCTTATCTTTAAGATCAGACATACATTTTCCCTTGTCTATATCTCTCCTCTCTCAGCCCTTTTATCTCCTACATCTTTTATCCTCCTACTCAGTCTCTCACACCCAATACTTTTTTACCCTGTCCTCTCATGTTACACCTCTTTTCCACACACAGCCACATGCATCCAAATGATCCTTCTTCTTTCCCTGCACATCTTGCCCGTCTCCAACGAACCGCTGCAAATACGTGTATTTTTGTAAACCATGCCATCTGATTTTTACATTATTTAAATTTACATATGGCCGTGTGTTGCAAAATATGCTCAGATCCTATATTCCATTGGTAGAGATCAGTTTCATTTGCATTTACGTCATCTCCACATTGACTACATTGTTAGGGTTAGACTGACTTTCCAAATATCTTACCAGACTCCTTGGAATTACAACTGTGCCATCTCAACAAATGCCTTATCAAAACATGTTCATCATCCTGTCTAAACACATTCCACTCCAACAAATTAGCACAGCCCAAGGCTTTATTAGCTGATTATCTGATTATCAAAAGTCAAATGTTTTCATCTGTGTCAAAGGCAAATCATCACACATATCATTCTACTCCCATTTCCAATTTGACAACAAGCTCGTCAAGTCTCTCCTAGGCCTAATTCCTCTTCTGTTTGCCTTGCTACAGCTGCCAAAATCTAAGCATGGTCACTGTGTTCTTTCAGATTGCCCCGCTCCTTTTCTTCAGGAATACTGGTATATTCACAGTGCAATCTGCTTTTTATCTGAAATAGGAAGTGGGAGACCATACAGCATATGATTTATGGTAGTGTCCTTAATAATAATGCCTGATCAACTCAAGGGGTTCTGAAGTAGCTGTTTCTGTGATGTAGGAAATAATACATAGCAAATCCATCCATATGGAGTAAGAATCTGATTATATTTTCATTGAAGACAATGACAAAATCCCAACAACTTCAAAGCAGAAAAGCAGGCCCTGTATGATGATAATGGACCCTTAGATTATAAACTTGTTTTTATCAACTTCAGTTGTTTCCATTTGGTTACACAATGGGTATATCAATGTCTGTGTTTACACTAAGATAACTGCTACAGAAAGCCAAATAGCAGTTCCTTTCAAAGTAAGGCTTGGCCAGACTGAAGGCCTGTAATCATTAAGTAGTAGGTGAAAATAATGTTAGATGCATCTTTGTAGTTCTTGTCCTGATTTATTTTTGGCTGGAAAATTAGTGTCCTGCCTGCTCATGTAATCTGTTCATCTGTAAAGGCCCATATGATTATATCATATTACTGAAAATTATATGCACTACTTTGTACCTGTTACATCTGATAAAATAATACTAGGAAGGGCGCGATGTTATTAGGAAATGGAAGCTGTCACAGCGAGACTGCATGGTTGTCATGCACCCCCTTTAGCCACCATGCAGCAATCCCTGTAAACAAGCAGTTGTGCTGCATTCATTACAGATCAGATTCCCTTCCTCAGTCGTCTCTCATCTTCTTCAAGAGATGTTCTGTCTCATAATTTTCTTTGTCGCTTATTAGAGCTGATGTTAAATGGTTTTTCAGCTGAATGCTTGTTTGGGTTATTTACTAACGAGAGAACATTTACATTGGCATACTTTGATGTTATACATGAAATGAAGAACCCATTTGTAGACTATAGTGGATTAACTTGAAATTCGGGGAATCATATTCAAAGGGATTAACTCCTAGGCAATGGATTACCTCCAGTCGGTTAGCTTCATTGAAGGAGATGGAAGCAACCCCTAACATGCAGATCTTTATTCAGGTGATTACATATAATGGTAGGAATATTACTCAAATAAATTAAATATAATTAGTTTATACGTCTGCTGTTGTTGATCTTGCACCTTAAGAATACGGACTGAGATCTGGAAGGAGATTGTAGGCTCCACATGGGTAAATTTTCTTTTGTACTGGGGCTTGAAAATGGAAAGCAAGAAATATAACTGGTCTGATCTAATGGGTTCATTTTCAGAATGTTAGTTTCTTTCAGTATTTTCTCCTTATTGCTATGTCTGTAGAAAAATTGCTCTGAAATGTTTTGTCTTGTAAAATTGCTTTGAAAAAAAAAAAAACCAACCCAAAAAAACCCAACAAGCTGCAGACTAATGCTTTGTTTTGTTACTTTATCGTGAAGATGCAGTTAAAAGAGAATACATTTTGGCTATGCAATATGGGTGGGCAATTAAAAAAAAAGAAAAGAATTCGTAGGGTGCAGTAGATGGATGTCAGAGAAACCCAATGGGGGTGATAGAAAATTGGATTGGCAGACTCCCTGGTGTATGACTAGAAAAAGAAAGAAAGTAAAAGAGAGCGTGAACAAGGGCTGACTGAATAGGAAATTCTATTTAAAAGACCTCACCTTTCTTGGAAATCTGATGTGTTTTTCTTTTTGCCTCCCTCCTGTCTTTTCTACTGCATTTTTACTCGTATTTGGACGAGTTGCCAATAAAGTCAACTGAAGAACTCCTGTTATGAGGAAAGTTGACTTAGTAATTTTTAGCTGCTTTGTGGGGAAAAAAAAATATGTTTTGTAAAGAAACTTCTAAGCAATAACCAAAGTAGTTTTCAACACATCTCACAATCTTCTCAATCTTATTTAATGAAAAGGGTAACAGAATCACTGTGTTAGATTTCTTGTCATGTCCCAGGCATGGTTTTACATTTCATAGAGACCTTTATGGAATCTAGTTTTCCTTGTGGGTTCATGATTTTATATGATTCAGACAGGTTGTCATGAGGAGAAACACAGTTGTCCAGGTTGTCATAGCAGCTAAAACTTTCCTTTTTGTGCAATTGTCACCAGGCCCTTGGCTTCTTGTAACCAAATAACCAGAAACATTATTAGTTTAATGAAGAAGCTCTCCAACAGGCTGTTTCCAAATCTGTAAGTTATCTGTCCAACAAGTATGTCACTGCTGTGTGCAGTATTTTATTCACAAAGGCCATCTGGACAGCCTTGACAAAGGATTCATATCATTTGCCAGAGAACATCTTGTTTGCTGTGAAAAAAAAAAAAATTCAATGTTTTTCTAAATCTATCTGGAGACACTGTTTTTTTGTTCTCAACTGCTCTGTTGGCTTTACCATGTTGAAGCTTCTTTGTCACCACTGCAGAATTTATAAACATGATATTGGCTTCTTTTTCATACCTGTAGTTTTAATCTTACATGCAATTTTTGTTCTTCAAGATTATCTCTGATCAGTAACAGTTGTTGATTTATTCTGGTGAGATTTGTGTTTGAATGGAAACACCCTGACATTTATATGTTATGTTGTTTTTGAGATTTCCTTCATGGCTTGTTCATCAAGCCATAGCATATCATAAAATCTTCAATTATTTTCTTGTCCTTTGGGGCAAATTCTTCCATCACAAATATCTTAATGAGTAATAAACAGACAAAAACCAGGTATCACACATAGACTGGAAAAAGGTCAAAGCCCACTTTAAGAGCTCGGCAACTGCAGGTAGTGAATCCGAAAGGTGCTTGTTTTTTTATTGACTGGAATGAGGATGATTTCAACTAGGCAGAAAATACCATGCTGTGACCAGTGGCCAAGAACCCCACTCCAAATTAATCCTGCAAGATACTGCCTGATCTTATAAAAGACTGAGTAACCTCAGCTGCCATACAACACGGAATAGGAGCTGATCGTTTTTCAGCAACTTAGTAAAACAGTGAGCATCCTGCTGGAAAGCTCTGTACCCTTCATGCAGAAAGTTCACATGTTAATATAAATTCAAATGTTCTTTCACCCAATTACCCATAATTAGAAAAGAGCTGCCAGACCTTTGTGATACAGTAAATGGATGAAATTTTAGAAAATTAATGAAACCAATTTTTTGACATGTGCAGTATCACTCCCTAAGTATAACTACAATATCATTTCTGAGAAAGATGGGAATTTACTGGATTTACTGAAAATGCCTCTTTTATATTTACTGCCTTGGTGTGATGTACATATGTGATTCTGGTGTAAATGTTTTGCATTCATCAGTATATTCAGAATCTCTCCGAGTCTCCATTCAAGTATAGACATACTATTTTTGAGATTTTAAGGTAAATTAAAATTTAAAATCAAAGTGTTTGAATGGTTCTTAATTATGTAAATGTGGCACTTGGAGGAAAAAAAAAATAGAAGTTTGTGAAGAGACAGTGTTGAAACAAATTTTACTTTTAAATGTTATCCTTTTTTTTTATGGCTAAAGAAGACCAGAGATGATCTGGTGCCCATCCAAAGATGAAACGTGAATATTTTGTACACTGACCTCTTTCCAAAATAAAAATATAGCGTAAAAGTTTAGTATCTCTAGATGCAGTGGCAAGACTGAATGCAGACACTAAAACCCAGCAGGACAGTAGGAGGTATTTAAAGGAGGCTGGGGATAGTCCTGTCTAATGCCTCCCTTGGCTAAGAGAAGCGTTACTGGGGAAGTTGAGCTCACTATTATCATCTGCTGCTGCATTCTGGCAGCACGCTGAGGCGTTGCCAAGTGAAGCACGCTCAGGTCCTTTAGCCAAGATATTAACCTATTGACCCACTGCCCCAGAATGAGGATGCTGCCAGCCATAATCAGCTCTCTTCGAACAGTAAGGTAGTACAAATGTAGAAAAGAAACAATTCCTTGGCAGATAATCAGACGATTTACCTGAGATATGCTCATTGAAGTAAGTAATTTTTTTTTTTTCTGGAATATGCTGCTGCTTGCCCATGTTCTATAGAAAGTTTTGTCTTCAGGAAATTTAACTTAATATATATTAAAACAAATTAGGATAATTTCATTCAGTTGTCAATCTGGTTTTGAGTCCAAAGAAAAGGGTTTTTTTCTGAAGGAATGAACAAGTTGCTCTGTAACTTACAGTCATTTCAAAACCTACTTAAATCAACTTGAAATGACTTCATATTTTAGTGAATTAAACAGGCGATAGTTGGACCAGTGAGCTAATTAGGGTGCAGTGTGGACCCGAGCACTAATGATAATTGCCAGCATGATTTCAGTGTGGTTTTGGTCAATGTAAGCTAGTGTTTGCAGGCAATGCCTGGGTGAGGTTTGACAGTTAGTGTGGGCCAAGGACTTTTCTCCATAGGAAGTCTGGACAAAGCTGTCCTGAGTGAATGAGACTCTGTTAATTGCCATCGGGCCAGAGAACAGTCCCTGACCTGTTTCATTAACTGGTATAGACTTACTCTTAGTAGCTGCACAGACAATTACTACATCTTTACAAAAACTGGTGCAGTCCAGCCAATATAAAACTACAAAAGTAAAAGTTAACCAAAATAAAGGGCTACTTTTTTGGGGGGAATGTGTTTTTGGTGTGGAGAGGAAGCAATGAAAGCGAAGGGTGACCCTATGTACTACAACCTGTTGCTCAGCTCCCCGGTGTGGAGAGCAGTCCCTGTGCCAATACAAATGCAGTCAGGGTTTCTGTGAGGGTCTTGAGTATGAGACCATGCAAAGGATTCATTATCCCTCTCCCATCCAAATTCCTATCATTATTTAGCTACCAAGTGATAGCCCATATTACTCTGCATTGCCAGGCCAGGGTGCACAGGGCTTCCAACTACTGTGGCTAGCAGAAGGTCTAAGAAATGTTTCAGCATTCATTGAGCTGCTCTTTGGCAACAGGGAGTGGGTCCAGTGTCTGGTACAGTTTCAGGTGCCCTGCTGCATGGAGAAGGGTTCCTTTGAGGGGGAACAAATCCACATTGCTGTGCCAGTCTGCTCCCCCACCGCTTCCAGGATTGGATCTCACATTTTCTCTAAGAGGGGCATGACTATGTTACCACCACACAATGAATGTATGAACATCTATGTGATGGTGAGTCCTGGGAAAACAATGAAAGCAGTGGCAGACGACCCTTCTCACGCCATGTCTCCTGCCTTCCTCTTCCAGATCTTGAACCTGTCAGTGAGGTGCCCACCATACCCCTATATGCTATTCTGTAAGCCTTGTGTAAAGCATAGCTCAGTCCTTCTAAGCTGGATGGTGCAATATCCTGATGTTTCTTTTGGGGCATCTGGCTGACTGTCCCTTCCCGGACTTTCTTTTTGCATGTTGAAAGGAGAGTTGCTTTCTTTGGGAGGCCCAGGCTGGCTCCACATTGCTCCTCAGACATTTGTTGACATGGTGTTAACAACACTTGTCGTCAGGACTGGGTCTATAGGTCAGGCTGCTAATGAGGAAAATGCCTTACAGCCTCTAGAGTAGGATTTTAATAAGTGTGATGTGGAGAGTATACACATGCCCTGGAGTGTTGTGTGAATATTTTGGGTTGCGTGTGAGAGTACAAGGTCTTCTGGGTTAACGTTGGAGGATGGTGACAGATGGAGATAGCTAAACATGGTATTCCTCATACTGCTTCTTGGTGGAAGCTAACCCCAGGATGAACCCAAGCTTCATCTAGAAGAGATGTAAGGGGAATAGTCCAAACTACTACAAAGGAGAATGCAGAGGAGATGTCAAGAGCCAAATGCCCAAGCTTGTGCACTCACCCTTTTTAATTTCACAGGGTATGGGTATGCACCATCAATCTTCACTGGAACTTCTGCCTTTGCTTGGTAGAAACCAAGTTTCTATCACTTTAATAAGTTACAATGTTATCAGTATCAGGCTAGAAACACAATTTTTAATCTGGTTAATTAAAAAAAAGCCTCACTAGCTTCCCTATGATCCAACTCTGTGTGTTGACATAAAAAGGTGTCTGAATTCCAAAGCTGGAGTGGTTCGAGTCACATCCCGGTGAGCCATGGTCACTATCGCTGCTGTACACCGTGTTCTGATTGCTGTTTTGCAAAGACATTAATGAGTTTCCCAGATCAAAGCCGGCTCTTTCTCAGCATAGTTTAACATATATAAACAAAATCTGTTGCAGTAACTGTGAAATCATTTGCATTCATAATTATAGTGGTTTTTCTCATAAATTGCAATCACATCCAAGAAAACATATAAAAATAGAAATACATTACTTATGCTTTATTGTTCAAAATGGGCTTCTGTTTTATCAAGCTGCAATGATAAAAAAAGAAAAAAACCACTTTCTCAAAACAAGAAACCTGGAATATCATGCTGTGGCAAGGTGGTGACAGATCAAAATCAAGAATAGTGCAGCTATCTCTTAAAACGGAGCTAGAACCTTTGAAATCATTATCACTGTAGCATTAAAAGCCCCCAAATAAAACCACCACCATGCTGTACAGACATGAGATGACATTATTCTAGCTGAGGGCCTCAACTCAACCAAAACATTTGAATTTTTTATAAGGTTTTGCATTTTTGATGAAAATATCTTAGTAAGGAACTGTTAGTAGATTCAAAAATATGTCTGTCAGATAGATATTCAGGTCTGTAGTGTTGTGAAAGTTCTTGGAAGCAATGGTGGATATACAGTTGATCAAAAGTCTCAGCTGATTTAAAATGCTCAGTAAAATCCAATTAAGCAAAGTCAAGACCAAGGACTTAAAATGTCTCTTTTTTTTTTTTCCATCCAAGCACCTGCATATCTCTAGGAATTTAAATTACTATTGGTATAGGTAGTTTATATAGGAAATAATGAAATGTTTTCCCTTCTAAGAATTACAAATTACATCTAAATTCCATTTACTCAGAATATTTGAGACAGAGAAATTGTATTCACATAACAAGGTCTGAACTGGTCAGCTGGAGCAACAGAGGAAGGAATTAGATTCTTGGTTTATTATCATAAAAAAACAGATTCTGCCACTGTTACTCTCTTAAAGTTGTAGCTTGGTCCTCAGTATCTTACCCTGCTTTGGCAGCTTCACTACTGATGGAGAATAGTATTATCTGACATGGATACAGAAAACAAAAATTGTCTAAAAGAAAAGATTTTTCAGCCTTCTGCCTTAAATACATGGTACTATAACTTCTGACTGTGGTATTCTACTTAAGCTGTCCCCTGTAATGGGTGATTTAGCTGCAATAAGAACTGACAGGCTTTTCCCATCTCAGAACTAAATATAAAGTCCTTCTGGAGTTTGAAAGGAACACTTAATGTCCTAAGAATTCCTCTCTGTAGGTCCTGGTAGAACTAGAAAAAGAAGTGCTAAAATGTAATAAATCAAGCTACTCTCTTGAGCTTTCCAAATCACTTCTGCTGACCCAAGAGACAGGTCAGAAAAATACTTAATCCTGGGAGTGCTTATCTGAACCACATATTTTGAGCATCAACGGGTCATGGATGGAAGCTTTAATGTAAGAAATAAAAGTTCAAAGCTATTTAGATCGAGTTCCTGGTGTCAGTTTGGTGTGATTTCATGGGGAGCCCGTAACTCTAGTGCAATATTAATAATGATGTTACAAAGCTGGTGAATGGAGATGCAATTGCTATGAGATTCCAAAATCAGCCCTTTATGGTAAGCGTGGTGGCAATTCAAAGCTAGGGAAAAGCAAAGGGTCATTTTCTGTGCCAAACTTAACACATTTGGGCTCTGCTGGAGTAGTTGGGGAAGCCAATTTTGAAGCTGAGAGCTGTTTGTTTTAAAAGCATTGCTACTGCCTCCTATTTGTTTAATTCTAGAGCTCTAACATTATTATACTGTCAGAAATGGCTTTGAGGCTTCACTTGGCAGGAGATGTTTCTCAAGAAGATAGGACCCAGGTCATTTAACACTAATTCAGCGTAGGAGCCAGGTTCAATAGGTAGGGAATCATCTCTTTGGTGGGGAGGGAGACAGAAATTTTGCCAGAGAAGCTATCTAGTATGTGCTCAGTGGCTCCCATTACCAGCCAGGCAAGCAGCTGGTTTCAACACGCACTATTGTTTCCAGTTGGTCCTCATCTGTAGCCCCATACAGAGCACATCACAATAATTAAGTCTAGAATTTACAAAAGCATGGATTGGAGGTGGCACTGTCCAAAGCCAAGAAGAAGAAATGTGATAGATGTCTAACTGAAGCAGATATGAAATGCTATCTTGGACCCTCAAAGCCACCTGCGATTTCAAATAGCAATAGGAATCCAAACACGCTCCAGGTCAAAACCTTCTCAAATGGGAAGTGGAAAAGAAGCAAGATCTCACCTATTTTCCCTTACACAATAGCACCTCCTCCATCTTGTCCGAATTAAGCTTCTGTCGGCTTGCCCTTATCTAAGTATTAATCTCTGCCAGGCACAGGCAAAGCAAAGATGCCGCACCATCTGGGTTTGATGAAAATGAGGCATAGAGCTGCGTGTCATCTGCATCTTGATAGCACAACAGCCCAAATTGTGTTATTATCTCTCTCAGCATCACATAGAGGAGGGGCACTAAAATATAGCCTGGCAGAACCTGTGTGAAAGTGTGCTTTGGGCAGATGAGCAATTGATCAAAATCACCTTCTTTCATCTCCTGGGGCCCAAACCTGTTTTAGTTGAAGCTTAAAGCAGTTTTGCAGTCGAGTTCAGTAGGAACTGGAGTTGACATTTGGAGAGGAAAGAACAAAATCACTCAAGTGAGTGATAGCATAAAAGCTATGCTGTTTATCACACCTAAGGACCACAGGTATCAAAGCCTGCTGACTGATCTCAAAAATTAAAACAGACATCTGAGATTTTGCCCATTGCTAAGGAGAAACCAAGAATCAGTGAAACTAGAACAGTTTCTGTGCTATTCTCCTAACTCAAATTAACCTGGAAAAAAAAAAAAAAAAGTTTGAAGGACAGATTAAGGTTCCAGACTGGTTTGTATTTACTCACCTTCCTTCTTGAAGACCCTTAGAAAGGAAATTGTGGAGGAATGTGATAGCAACAGAATTGCAAGTACTGAGAGAGGCATTTTGTAAGAAGACCAATGGCTATACAGTTTTGCAAAGATGTTACCTTTAGCTCTTATAAGGAATCAGAAATATCTAATCTAATGCTTTTGTGCTCAACTTGGTTCAGAAATCCAGGTTGTAAAATAAAGTCCTCCCTCAAACTTCAAAACTGCTGCGTCTTAAACTGGCTGACATATTACCAGGGAAGAGGTTACATTCATCTCTTCCAGTCCCACCTGTGTGACCACAGATGGAGCCACTGCTTGTCTTGGAGAGTACTGGGGGTGAAGAGTTCATTTGTCCAACTCCTTTCCCCTAAGAAATTAATTGCAATGAAGTAGGTTGGCTTGGCTTCCCCCGTAGGGTCACCTTTAATTCTCCTGAATGGAAACTCAGCTTTCACTACCCTTTGGGGTCTGCACAGCTTAAAAGCCATATATATTTCACCTAAGGTGGCACTCAAAAGGTGTATAAAAGGTGGTTGACAACATAGATACAGGATGAAGGTTAAGGAAAGAAATAGCTGCTTGTAACAAAATTCCCTCAATTCTTACTTTTTTTGTTAACTGCAACATGCAAGACGTGCAAGTGTCCTGATGGAATGGACATACTTTACATTAGGCTGCACATATGTCCTTTGAATGGGATAAAAGACTCTCTTCTAAGCAATCTGGGTTACAGGCTCACATGGGTTGAAAGAAAATCTTTATGGTATTTTAATCCTAGCAATTTTCTGGAAATTTGTGAGAGGGAAAAAAAAAAAAAAAGACTCAGATTAAAAACTTAATCTCTTATACTAGTTAAGAAAACCCAGCATTCTAACATGATTAACATTAATAAGTAGTGATTTTAAAAGCAGCAAAAGTGGTTAAGCCATGGTGGAACTGCATTTTAGGAATTTTAAGATAATAATTTGAGTATTAAGCTGTGAGAAATTGATCCATACCAGAAGGGAGCAGCAGGTTTGATAGGGAGCAGCAGGTTTGATAGCTAATGCAGAAGGTGAAGTAAATGAGACAAAATCCTCTACAAGAATGCAGAGGATTTAATGTTATAATGATGGGGGGATATATGTGAAAAGTATGAGACAAAGTACCTATGTCAGAAATGTCTATTTTAGAAAACAGGTAGTTTTCTGATGATCCTTGAGAGATAAAGCATCAAAAAAAAATGAAAGAGAAAAGGACACTAAGTCATGATAATATCTCTTCTTAATTTAAACATAATTTTATGGTAAGCACTACTTCATTGGAGTAGTAATGGTATTTAAAAAAGAGTATGCACATTAAGTTTTATGGTGTCATCATGACCTGTAAGTATTCAAATGTGGCACATGAATACAATGTCCTAGCTTTGTAATTGTTGGAAGCCAAATCATTTACTATTTTATGGACGGTAAAAAACATTATGGGTTGTATAGGAGGGATGAGGAAGTTCTTATTGTTATCTTCTCTAAAATGCCATTCTTGGATTTTATATAAATATTTTCCTTTTTTTTTTTTTTTTACATTTAGTAAGGGGGTCATAAGAAATAACACTGAGAAATGAAATTTCTTTTTCACAAAAGCTTCCATTTCTGTGCTGGTGCAAATAAAAGTGAATGTATTTCTTATGATTTTAGGTTAAGCTGTGCAGGCTGTATTCAATATACTTACATTAAGGTTTTGATGACACAAAAGTTCAGAGTTTATTTTGCCTAAAGCATTCTTTCTCTATTGAGATTTCAGTGAAGAACAGTGAAATGTGACCAGAATAATCAAGTAATGACCAATACTCTAAGTTATCAGAAAGATAAAAAGGATTAAAGTGGCACTTTGAAATACAGCTTTGAATGTGGAACATATTGGAGAAGACATTTTCAAAGAGAGAAAAGAGTTTATAAACTACCTGTAGATTAGCAAAGTGCTGTTAAAAGAGGTGGTTGAAATGTGAACTCTGTCCTGTCAGTAAAGTTCATCAACAGAGAAAAACAAGAAGTCAAAAATTGTTTCATAATTTGAAAAGCTACTTATGATCCATGCATACTTGGTTTGTATAAATTAAGCACGTAGTTCTATAAAATCAATGGAGTAATACATCACACAAATTGGATGCATTTTCTAGCCAAAAAACATTTTAAGAAAGATAACAGGTCTCCTATCCTTTTCTTATCAGTGTTATAAAACAGATTATGTCTGACTGGAATCTACAAATAGTGAACAAAAACATTTAATCCAGGGATAAAATCAATTCCCTCAAATTGTCATGCATACATAGACTCTTTTTACATTTCTTTCTACCACCAGATGTATAGAATGCCTTTTCTTGGAGCATTTAGCAGTGTGAATGGTACGCAGTTATTTCCAAAGGATTTTAAAATCTTACTAATGGGACAGGCTGCATATGCCTTCCGTGTGCTGGGGTCTAAAGATGACACTTTAGAGCCAACCAGGTGTAGGGGCTATAAGAGGAATATCTGGAATCAATTGTTCATGCAATTGCATGATCAGCATGAGTCTAGATGTAATTACTTCTATTCACTGCTATCTGTGCATAATTTTCTCTGTTTTAAATTTCTCAGAGCAGATAAATGGGAGAAATTGTATGGGATGAACAAATTTGGCATTTTGCCCCTAAATCACCCTCTTTTGTAGGTGGGCATGCTGAAAATACTCCTAGAACATTGTCAGTAGTGACTTCCACACGACATGACTTTCACAACAGATGTGGTTGGGAGGCTACTAGAAACAGTTCATATAAAAGCCTCTTAAATAACAGTCTAGTTAGAAATGAAAGACCTGAACTTTGGGCTTGTGGCAAGGAGCATCTTTCTCCACCCTAAGTATTCCTAAGGTTAGATTTGGGCTGAGAAACATGGCTTTAGCTAGGTGGCCACTATGTCCTACTAGGGAAAGATTGATAAGAGCTGTGAATTTGAGATGCTCTGACCTCCAACATCACCAGGATGTAGCTGTCTATGTGGTGGTGTTCTGCAGGTGTTAGTGCTGGAGTCACTCTGTTGCTGAACAGTACCAGGAGGTTACCAAAGTGGTCAGTATTCCCATTTCTAACGTTCTCAAGGCATAATGAACACTTAGTTCTTTATTCCAGCCTCAAATTACTTAAAGCTCCCATCTTTTACAGAGAACTAGTGTATCTGTTATGACAGAATTGCCATAAGGTGTCTCTGTCAGTAGCTACTGGGATAACTTTTTTTTTTTCTGGATATTCATGAACTTTTAAATATCAAATTGCTTTAACTGCATTTACTCACCTGCCAGGATCCCCTTCTACATACACAAAGTACATCATGGGAGAAACATGCACAAAACACTGAGGATAAGGTCTAAGCTCCCATGAATTTGACTAATCCTGGTAGTGCCTGTTTTCTCTTCCATAGCAATTCTACTGGAAATCAAGCAGTTTTTAGGTAATTTTGAAGAATTTATGCTGATAGAAAATGAAAAAATCGAATCAAGCACATAGTGGGATACACATTATCAAATAATAATAATAAAAAGCTAAGGTCACCTGCATATCTGTTATATTTTGGCACTAAAATTTGAATTTTAGTGATCAAATACATGTGATGAATTATTCACAGATGAGCTACATGGCAAAAATTATTTGACAAATTGCTTTGAACAATGGATACATTCCATAACAGTTGTTACCTGTTCATAGACAATGCATAGGCATAAAGAAAAAGCAAAATTAGTCAAGTAAATTCTGCATTGCAAATCACTGTCTCTGTTCTTCTGATATCCTATCCCTTTACTGTAGATCCTGCTTTCACCATATGGAGAAATAAAATGCATTTCTAATTTGTTTTCTAATAAGTACTAATTAGTCCAGGCCTTTGAGATCCATAAGGAAATAAAGTGTGTCCTTGTAGCCTTCCAAATAAAGCTCTAAAGCTGCAGCTGGTACAGTCCCACATTGCTGTTCCTCCCAGTCTCCAAGAAGAAATTGAAATCATCCCTCATTTAGATTTTAATATGAGATTAGGTTAAAATCAAAATGGCTAAAAGTAGCAGCAGTCATTTAGTCAATAGGCAATGTATGGAAGCTGTGCCTTTTCAGTGACTTAAAAGAGGAAAACATACAGAAAATGTTGAAATAGAGAGAAGCAAATAATTTTAAACTGTGTTGTCAGATGACACAGTTAGTATAAATAGTTTCCTGGGGAAAGTTTGTCTTGCTGTGGAAGCCTCTGCTCCCACCACAGAGTCACTCTGGAGCAGCAACGTGCGGGGCATGGGGAGCATCTCCCAGGGGTCATGTCTGGAACAACCCGTGCAGTTGTTGAGCTGGTCTCCCTTGATCCACTGAAGAATTTTGTCATGTATCCTTCAACATTTGTCCACCTGAATTTTACTATAAAGCTGGACTTTTTCTTCGAACTATGGACGCTTTTGTAAGAAATAATAATGTATTAGGGTACTTTGTTTCTTTTCTTCCAGTACAGGGCTGCTTTCTAAGATACGTACTTTGGTGCATTTTTAGGGGGCTGGTCCTGTAACACTGATGTCTCTGCAAATGCACTCATAGTGTGAGAAGAGAAAGGGGAGTACTTTATCACCTCCATGATTTTCTGCTTTTTGGGGTCTCCATCTGTGTTTTTTGCCTACTCTTGACTTTGTACAATTTTCTTCTGCCCGTTCTGATTCACAAGATCTCCACAGCCAGTCTCCGAAAAGTTTCTTTTGTCTCTTGCTTTCAGGTGTTTCCTAAAAATCTCCTTTCTAATGCAGGGAAAAATAACTCTTCATTAGTCTGTTATATACAAACTGTACAGAGAAATGTGATTCTGCCTTGTAGAAGATTTGAGTATTTTTTTTTTCCCCAGATGTAATTTAAAAAAAGAAAAAAATTAAAGGTTTTTGAAAGGGGGAAGAAAAGCTATTTGGTGATGGGCCCTGCTCCTGTGGGATCATGCTGGGGCTCCCTATACTCCCCAGTAGCTATGGAGAATCTGCATAGCTGCAGTGGTAGGAAACCAAGGAGACTGCCAACAGAGACTTGATGGGCAGGCAAGTCTATGAGACATGGTCAGGGCTCTGTCACAACATTGTTGAAACCAAACAACTTCTGCCAGACCTTTCATTTTTTATGAGATAGCAAGTTCTTCGGTGAAAATATTTCCCTGACATTTTTGTGACCTAGGAAAGTGTGGCTGTATCTGACAGTACTTGGGAAAGCACTCTCCAGTTGTTGGACTTCCTCTGTGGCAGCTCAGCCAGTTGCTCACATAGCATCTCTCCATGGGTCATGAGCTGTTCTCCTCTCCCCTCCCCGTTGGCAAGCTGGACTCTGCAGGCCACAGCAGGCTCCGCTTCACTCAACTGAGCATTAAGCATGTACTAAACAGAAGCACATGAGTCATCCTGCTGACGTGAACTCGAGCTGATGAACAGCAAGTAGTGAAAAAGAAACAACCAATACCTTTGTTCATGCCTGAAGTTGAGCGGGGATACTGTTATCAGTATGAATAATACCATATCTACCAAAGTTTAGCTGAATGCCTGAGGAGAAATGGGGAAAGGGCAGGGTACTGATACCACAGAATCGTAGTCCTTGGAAATTTTACAAATAAGATCACCAACAAATATTTTTATTACTTGATCATCTCTTGTGAGGACCACCAATAACATTTTCTGGCATTCCCAAAGGGCTAATATTTCTTTAATTTTGGTGGCCAAACGGGACTAAACCAAATCTCTACGTTTGTCTTCTCAACGTTGTGAGTACACCCACAACTGATGGGTGGACTCGATCTCTAGAGGTCCCTTCCAACTCCTACCATTTTATGATTCTTTGGTCTTTTTTTGGTGGCCCAGCTAAACTAAACCAAGCTTTCTCTAGGCACTGCCACCTGGACATCCAGCATTTGTCAGTCTGGACATCGCCAGGAAGAAATCAAACCCAGGTCTTTTAATTAATTGCCTTAAGTATTACCACGTTTTTATTTGTTAGGAAAAAAATTGACACCATGTCTGAAAAGAAGAGTGTCTGTATTTGTTGAAAGCCTTCTTCCATGCTCAGAAGGAAGCTTAGGTAGATAAAGCTCTACTTCCAGATGCCTGCTGGCATTACTGATAGAGTTTTGCAGGAAATAAGCAATGGATACATAGAAAGAAATGTCTGTAGGCACAGGTGGAACTTTGTTGAAAAAATAAAGTCCCTAAGGAATACAGGCTTGAATTAAGTGGCAACCAGGGGGAAAGAGTGCAGAATAGCATTTAGTGTAAAGGCTACTCAAGTCCCATTGCATATGCCTCCATCATATGCTTGTCTAGCCTGTGGGGACATGCTAAACTTCATTTTGCAGTCACCCTTGTTTTCCTCTTCTCTTTATGAGAACGACAATTTTTAGAAAGAACACTGGATGTCATACCCATTTTTGGTACTTGGGATCTTAAAAGAGATAGACTGTGATGTGAATTCCTAAATACTGGTTGTGATCCAAGCTCATGTTCTTGGCTTGTTTGTTATTTTTACTGGTACCTATTTGGCTGCCTCTAGCTTGTGTGTTACTTTTTCTGCTCATTTCCATAAATAAAATGTTCTTTCTCTGCCATGTTGCTGTTCCCCCTGATTATTTCCTGCTGTGGCCTTGGTGTAATAGTGTTTCTTCTTTTACTTAAAACAGCATGCAATTGCATTTTGTGTTAAGTTAATGGGGGACAGAAAGGATGTAGCCAAATCTCTGCAGGACTCCCCGAGTCTCACCACAGCATCTCTACAAACCTTTCTATGGGCCTGGCTCAGTTTTTCTGCTGTTTTCTGTCAGCTTTGTTTATTACCTACCCAAGTAGAATATTTTGTATGCCACTTGCTATTTAATGAAATACCCTATAGTAAGTTGGATTTCTAGTTGGATTTCCAGGGAACCAGTAAGAGTCCAGTTATTTTTACTGCTATTGGGGCTGTATTGGTTCTTTGCCATCATTAAAAGAATAAAGTATTACATCTGCTACTCTTGCATTACAAAGCAGCTACATAAAGCTCAATGTGAGCTTTATTATCTGTTGGACTTCCCATAATGTCTAGCACACAATACAGTGCACCTATTTAGCAAAAAGGTTCCTTCTGCTATTGAGCCTTCTCTTAGAAATAGAAAAGGATTTTCAGGCTGTGAACCTGCAGGTAGTAATTTTAATAGCCACTAATGTGAATTAATAATTCTAATAGCCTAATTTCTGATGCATTATCAGAATACTGGAGACTGGGTTGCCATGGCTGCTATATTTTATCACTCGCAGCTGTGTAAACTCTTTTAGGCTGGCCTTTTATTTTATTTTATTTTTTACTAAAAAAGCTTTCGTGTGACTTCTCACCGGGGTTGTTCTTAGAGCCCTCATTCAGCATGGACTAACACAACTCCTAGGAAAGTATTTTTTTCCACCTCTGGGAGATTGAACTGTATTATTAGCAACTTAGAAAAAAATCACTATCCAGGGAAACTTTCAAAGTAAAACCAGTTGTCATCACATGGGCATATTTATCATTAGAAATGCATGGTCTGCCCAATACTCTTCAAGAAATTCAGTTGCCCAGTGAAATAACCCATGAGACAGAAGAATATATTATCTGTTTCCCAGGATGCAGCAAGCTCCAAAAAGCACAGCACATTTCTTGATTTGCAAAACTGTTATATGCAGATGGGATTTGCATGGATATAAATTTCAGATTTTGATTCTTTGTCTAATAGCAAGATAAATCTTTAAGCATATGGTAACCTCATTCCTGCTTGGCAAAGTGCTTGAGCGCATGGAACTTAAGTTCTTGCTTAAAATAAGACCTTAATATCTGTTTGGGTCAGTTGCTCACCTAAGGTAAAATGTAAAAGCTCAGGAGGCACAGCACTCAGTGTTCAGGGCTTTTTATCTCTGATATTTATCAAAATAAATAATATTTATCAAAATAAAATAATTTCTGTGCCATTTGTGGGCATCTCAATGGTAGTGTTGATTTAGGGAGCATCTTAATCATGTTGGCTAACGTCATCTGTCCATTCATTGGGTAGATGTTGTGCTTAGGGACATGGTTTAGCAGTTTTTGATAGGGCTAGGAATAAGACTTGATGATCTTGAAGGTCTCTTACAGCTGAAATGGTTCTATGACTATATATTTATATTTTGAAAGCAGTGTTGCAAACATTCACGTCAAGGAGATGCTACCAGAGTTGTAGGATAGTTATACTTTAACATACTTTAACAGTCCAACCTGTTAATGGGTGGACCTTAGAGTGAAGATCTGCATCTGGTAATGAGACAGAGTTTCAGTTCCTTATCTGAAGAACATCCATAGCTCCACAGTCAGCAAAACATCTCCAAATCTCCCAGCAACAGACTTTATAGAGATAACAGTGGTATTTCCCAGAAGTGCAAGAATGGTCTTTTCTCACAGAATTTCAACTCTGCTATTTCTGACTCTTGATTCAAGAAATGAAACAGAGGGAGATTTAAAAAAATATAACTCAATGTCTTAAAAAAATCCCCATCTTTTTTGTTTGTTTGTTTTGGTGCTACGAATAGACACAGGGAAATGAAGGGATTCAGCTACACTTCTGTGCTTTCTATACACCCAAATCTACTACACCTACTACTCATGATTTCTACTGAACACTTTTCAGGCAAATCCTGTTCTATTATGCTAGGAAGGTCTGTAATACCTGTTTATCTGAGGATGAGATGCATCCTCAGAGACCTCTCTGTAGCATTACTGTTTTGGGGTGGGGGGAAGACCAACCTTTCTCTGCATCTCAGGACTCTGTGAGGCAGACGGTGCTGCCCTTCAGTGGATACTACAGTTTCCTTCCCAGCCTCTTTGCTCTCATTTGCAGCGTATTCACCTTCACATGATGCCTCATTTGCTTTCACAGTTATTAAGAGTCACCTCGGTTTTTGTACTTACAGGTAATGTACATTTTGTACACTTAAAACCATAAAAGGATGACCACAGCAAAGCAGGGATTAAGAATCTTTGATGGATGACAGTCTTCCTCTTCACAGAAAACATTTTGTCTATTTCATATTAGGACAGTTAGATAAAATTACATCTCTTTAAATGTCCCAGGTATGTCCTTCATTATGTCGAATTGCACCAGCTACATGAGGGAGGTAGTACAGCACTAAAATGTATCCTCACATGACACATGTAACCAATACTGTCTTTGCTCACTTGGCCTCAACAAGACTATTTTATGTAATGTAGATATGATATAATCAAATACACACACACATATACATACAATTAGTTTGAAATGTAAGCTAATATGAAGATATTCTCTTTTTCAACAATGGAAAAATACTTGGGAATTATTTTTTTTCTTGACTCATTCTGCTGCTTAAAAAGGAGTTGATAACTGAATCCTTTTAGATTTGAAAAAAAAAAAAGTATATTTCTATAGCAAATATAGATACCCACACACTGTCCCTCAAGAAATAAGTATATAATCGGATTAGAAGATATTTCAGATTTGGACAACTGTAATTAAATTACTTCTAACTTTTACTGGCCTCTGTAGATCAATCTCTTTCTGACCTTCACAGTCCATCAATATAAGCGAAAGCAAAGAAAAAAAAAAGCTTCTATCTAAAAAAAAAAAGCCTTTTTCTTATTAAAATAGAAAAGTCTGAAGTTGTCTGGATTTGCTTGCTACCTGACTGCATCATGCAATAGCATTAACTTAAAAAACCATACGTTTTATATTAGGTTTATTCCATGGAACAAACCCAGTGTAAAGAAATTTCTTATGCACTCTGTTTTTCTTTTGCATGCATCTTTTACCATCTTTCGATGTAAGGAATTTAAATGTATGCTGATGCCTTTATCATCTTGACAGTTTAAGGATAAAAGTTCCGTCCAATGTGAAGAACAAAAGATTTTTCCCTTTAAATGTATAAAGTAGAAGACATTTTCTTTACAACTCTTAGAAGATTAAATGCCACATATTATTTTGCATAACATTTAGGAACTCTTTTACTTGAGAAGCCCCGAGTATATGTCTTTGAGGTCCTATTCTGATCCTTTGCATTTACATAGTGTAATTGTAATCTGATCGTGCATCTCCTCACATGCTGCAGTAATGAATGAGGATGTACTCTGCCGGAATTCTGTCCTTTTGATGTAGACGATGTGCCACAACAATAGGCAATTTAAGGGGTCTGGAGGTAGAAGTGCATATTTAGTTGCCTGTCTCCTGCTGTGTCAGCTATGCACTTGAAATTTTCAATGTTAGCATTTATACAGAATCAAAAAGAAATTAAAAGTTTAAAAAATTAGCTTTCTTTTAGGAACTTAATTTAATTACAGTGATGCCAGTACCCATTAAAGTGAAGGTTGCTGCTGTGAAACCACACGGACAGAATCCAAACAGTTCTCAGTTAACAATGTACAACCACTATATCAAATTTAATCTGGAAGTAAGCGCAAGCCATCTCAATTACAGCCATGACTTTCTGTGTGTCTCAAGACTGACTTTTTCCCTACTAATTTTTGTGTAATTTAATGAGTGCATCTGGAAGAAAAATGCAGTCTAATGCCTTTATCCCGTGTGTAGAAATGATTCATCATAAGCTTCACATTGCCACTGCTGAGGATAGTGCATTGACCTTGGATGACCCTAGTTCCAGAGGATAACCCATCTTCAAAAGTTGAGAATTGTTCACCATGTCACATTTAAGACTGTGAAAAATATTCTTTTGGATTCATAAAAAAAAAAAAGGTCATTAAAGCTTCTGTGAAATTTTGGAACTTTGCTGGGAACAAAAGCTAGATTTTCTGCTAAAAAATGAAAAAAGGTATTTCTAAGTAAGTTTTCTCTTTAATGCTCAAAAGAAGATGCTTGCCTGCAAAAAATGAGAGTTTTCACCAAAATGCAAAGCCAGACCACTTCACAATTGTCTTTTAATTCACATTTATAACTTCTTGGAGAAAAAAAAAATCTTTAGTTGCTAGGAGAAATATTGCTGTCTTTTTCTGAAAAAATAGTAGGAATCTTCACAAAATGAAAAATGGCAAATCAAACTTGAGGTTTGTCTTTTAGAACAGAGACTTCACAAAGACATGTAACTTGGAAAATAAAAGATAAATAAATCATTCCTTCACTTCTGTTACTCACACTTCTTTTTTGCTTCTCTAAATGCTGCTCTACACTGAGCTGTGTCTTCTTTTCTCCAGATATTTTTCCCTCCTTTCTACTCTTTTCTTTCTCATCAAGCAGTTGAAAACATCGTTACTTCTTGCCCTGAGGGAATTCAACCATTTAACATAAAACTACCCAGGGATTCTCCAGATGGAAGACACGAGATATTTCCTAAAATACCAAGTGAAGGCTTTCTATGCATGGTGAGCTGAGAAAATTGTGAGTTCCTGATCAGTTCCAAAGCTCATCCAGCTACAATATGATGGATGTTCGGTACATGAAGCCTCAGATGCCTTCATAGCCACTTACTCTTACTCCTTAACCATTTTCATTTAAATGATCACTGTCACTGTGAAGCCTAACTACACACATGCACATCAGCCTTTTGCTCTCTGCACCAGGAATAATTAAGAACAGTTCCTCATGAAAACTTCTGTTCTTCCTAATTTGAATCTAAGCAGGCCTAACACAAAAGGAGTTTCTCTGCAATGACCATAACGACTGCGTAGATGGGGCCATCAGATGCAGCCAAATATTGCAGTCCATGTGGTTTGGGGTTCTCCTGCATGCTGTCTCATGGGCAGCCTTGCTAACAAGCTACATAGCAGCCTGGTAGTACCACCAAATGTCTCTGCCTTTGTTTCAGAGATGCAATTTGTGAAATACTTTCCATAAAATAATAGTAAACAGAGATTTGGGAGTAGTGGGAAAATCCACTATAAAACTTCCATTAGTAAATGAAAGTGGCTGTCAGAATCATGTGAAAAGTTCAAGGAGGCAATCTTGTTAAACAGCCATTTTGCATAGAGAAATTTATACGGCTATAGACCTTTTCAAATAACTTTGATGTTTTCCAGAACAATTTATGAATGCTGAGCTTTGGAAGAAGAAAGATCAATCCACCACACAATAAAGTTGACTAGCAATGGGCATTTGGTCATAGCTCAGACACTCCATATTAATTTATAACGCACTCCTATATAACTCAGTAGGGATTTCTCTCTGCTGAAGAGCTCCACAAGCTTCTTTGATTCCATTTCATATTGGGAGCTGTTTTAAAACATCCCTGCAATCACATTAAATGCTCCGGAAACACAGTGTTCCTAAAACAGATGATAAAGCAGTCTTAAATGAACAGTGCCAAAGCAAATGGCCTCACCACACCTAGAACAGTGTGTTTTCATTTGTATGCCCTCTGAACCCTTCAAATCTGTCCTTGTCTTGAGGTGACCAGCCTTCTGAGGTTAACATTCATACTTAGAACTCTGAATTTCTTGATCTACACAGCCTCAAACACTGCAGACTTCAAGACAAAGCATAAAAAACCAGAGCTTTAATCTATCTCCTCGGCCAGTCATTTCTCATGCCTCTAAACTTAACAGTCCTCAAAAGCATACAAATAAAACCAGCCAAATACAATTAACACAACATTAGACCAAGCAACAAAACACAGGTCCATTTAAAGGTACTACACAGGCAGTGCTTAACCATGCAGTGGGCATGTCACTAAGTACAAGATAAGGGCAACGAGTTGCAGTCTTCTAATAAATACACCTTGAAAACACTCCACATATGCTACCTGTTATAGGCAGCTTCATTATGCTGTTAGACATCTGTAATGATGAGGGGCCATTTGTCTGTCTGCTGGGTCTCTGGCCCCTTCCTCTTTCTGTACTTCCAAGGTCTCTGATCCCTGGTTTTCTTGGGGGTCTCTGCTGCAGCCTTGTGATTGCTTTCAGCTTCACATAGCCTTATCCTAGAGACAGCAGTAATCTGCTCTGCCCACCCATGGTGTTTCAAAGCATATACATATACAACATATCATTTTTATTTACTTATTTATTATTATTTATTATTTACATATCTCATTATTGCCATGTTAAGGGGTTTAAATTTAATTCTGCTCAGATTAAACCATCTTTTCCTTTACAGGGAAATATGGTCTTATGATTCTAGTTGGCTAAACCATGCAGTCCCCGACCTGTGTTGTCTGGTTATTGCTATGTGTCTGCTGACTGAAGAGTCTGTTTTGAGTGCTTTGGTCTGGCCTTATCAGATACTGACTTTTTGATAAATATTTGCAAATAACCTTGCTGTAATATGAAAATGTTTTTGATAAAGTCTTAAATATTGTAATGGCACGTAGCAGGATCTCAGCCTGTATTACTATCAATAAAATAAGTTGATGAAATAAGACATGTAGCAGTTTATATGCTGTGGAACTGTAAAATATATAATCCCATTAAAAAATCACCATATATTGTTTCAAGATGGGATGCCCGTGTTGTGACGTTTTGGTGGATTTGTTCAATCTTCTTGTAATTTTTCTGGAAATCTGTTATTGAATAATTTGATACAGACTAAAGATTTTTTTTCCATAATTTCTTCCATCCGTTGGCCTTGTTGGAGTAGTTTAAAACCACTGTGAAGGCACCGTGTTATCTTCAATTACTGTAATGGCAGAATTGTATGTTTGATTATGCACTCGAACCCATCTGACTGAGCGTACAGAGCACCAAACATCTTTGGATAAAGTTTGGTTTTCAATTACAAAGTGTAGTCTAACTGCCAAGATACCACATGATAAAGTACATAAAGTGTGTGCCTTTTTCAGACCGAAAAAGATAACTTTTGCAATGAGTGATTCTTCATGCTGATGGATATTTGCTGCTCTTTTCCTGAAGCAGGAGAACAATTGCTGGGCATCTCTGAAGTTACTTGATTAGCTCTTTTGAAAACAAAAGAAACTTTCTGCTAAGTTGGAGCATGCTTACATACCATATAGATTTGTAGTGCTTTGATTATCAGTGTATCTCCACAGTTGGGGAATTTATGGCCTCTACCATGTCTTAGTATTTTCTTAAGACAAATGTTAGGCTGTTAACTTATATGTACATGTATGTAAATATTCCCAGTATAACAGTGCACAAATGGTCTGCTTTCCTGATTGCAAAGCTGCATGTAAGGGTGTGCAACCTTCTGAAATAAAACGTACCAAAGCAGACAGTTCTGCATGTGCCCTTCTTTTAAGTCTTGGGAAATTATATTTTGTAACAAGCTTTGCATACCAGCACATCACAGAGTCAGGTAATAATCCGGATGGATTCTTCTGCTCTTCTTCTAACACTTGAAAGAAATGAAGAAGTGAATGTTAGAAAGAACGGATCTTTGATAAGTTCTAAAATGCGTAAACTCCCATTTCCTGGAGGAATGCTTTTGTCTGTAGTGTCATTGCCTATCAATGAGAAATGCAAATATGTTAGATATAGATCTGAGATCTATACTATTTAATGTCCCACTCACTACCCCTACACTTCTCAATGAAGTACTTGAGTCTCTTTCCATTCCACTCATATGTTTCTTGATCCGTTGTCTGTGTGAGTTTAGTCCAAGATATTTTCCAGCTGACAATTCAAATATTTGTGTTCAAAGGAATATTAAGCTTGATTTGTACAGTATGCAGTTCTTTACATTTGAAAAACTTTTCCTCTTTCCACAGTGCCTTCAAATATGCAGGCTTCTCTCCATGGATTTCACATCCCTTCAAGAATAACAATCAATCATTTAATTCCTCACTCTATTCATTTCCTGTTTCTCTTGCCATACCATGCTTTTGTCTGCAGGAACTTTTAGGACCAGGCTAACATTTTCACCCTGGTTGCTGGATACATTGTTGTTTCTATTACAGTCTTATCTATGATCTTGTTTACTTTTGATTATTTTTATTTCTCATCCTTTGATCATTGATTAGAGAAGGTTACCACTTAAATAGTTCTTTCCCTGCCTTATTAGCCTGATAGGTTTTTTTACTCTACTTACTACGCATCCTTCTTGAAGAATTTCTTCAGCTCTTCAAATAATACCTACAAAATTCTCCAATTTCACGATTGCTGGATTTACTGGGCTTGGTCAACTTCTCAGCCTGGTTTAGGTCTTCATATACAGTTAGTTTGAAACCCTCTTTATAAATATTCCCCAGTGTTCTCAGTCACTAAGCTGGCTGCAGTCCCCAATAATCTCTTTTCTTGTGTATATCCCTTGGGCATTTTAATTTATTCTTCATCCTTAGGTGTGGAACAACTTGCCAAAAATTTACCAGCACCTTGAAGTCAGACCTGTCAAGTTCCATTCCTTAATACACTTTTATCTTTTGAATTGCTTTTCATTTCTGAGTAAGTAAAGCCCAGCCAGATTTTGTTGGGGCTGCTTGATCAACTGAAGTTCAACCTTCACTGTTTAGCCCTGGATAGTCCTCCAGTGCTACTAGCCCATTTGTAGGCTGTTCTGTTTAAGAATTCTTAAGCTCTTTTTCAGTTGTTCTAACATGATTGGTGTTCCATTCTGTTTCAACAATGATTTGTTCATTTGTCCTTGGTTTGGAAATTAATTTGATCAGTAGTTTTATCATTTCTCATGCTTTTTAAAATGTTACTAATTTGCATTCTCCTCTTAATGAAGAGAGTGCATTATATTCTTGTGGACTCTCATTAAATTCTACAAAATCTGGGTCATACCAGACATCTCTATTCAAGTTACAGCCACTTGTACAAATGTTGCAATGCCTATTTTTGAGATTTATATTCTAAAGTTGAAGTGTTTCTAAAGTATTTAAAAAATGTTTTCAAACTGTCACATTTCCTGGTAATACAGCATGTGATCATAGTTCTCCTCTGATTCCTCTTTCTATCTTCCAGTGCAACTTCAAAAGTAGCCTGGGCTTCACTTGGTTTCTGGTCTTGCTTCCTCTTATGAGAATTGTTTGGGGTGTTTTTTATGGGGCT
>JANHGN010022551.1:41667-55919 GCA_024605025.1 Megaceryle maxima | reverse complement strand
TTTTTTTTTTTTTTTTTTCTATATTATGGTCCTTTTTATAAGAAACCTCAGCATTTTTGCTTCTCAGAAATTTTTGTTATATAATCTGGGTTCATTTTCTACTTTATGCTTTGACTCCCGTAGTTTGTCTTTTGGGCTTTGGTTCTAATTTTATTTAATCTTCTTTTGTTTAATCTTCAGCTCCTTTTATTCTGTTTATTCCTATTATTTAGTTATTTATTTTAAAATTCTTTTATCCCATTTTTTGTTTCTTTGGCTACTTCAGGTTTGTTTGTTTGTTTGTTTGGGTTTTGTTTTGTCTTGTTTTCTATGTCTTCTACCCTACCTCTGGTTACCTCTCTTGTACACTGAAATATCAAATGGCAAATCTTTTGAACTCATTGGATACTTGTAACCAAATTTCTCATTTCATATTAATACTTCAAGAATTCATTCTGCATTTTCTAATGACACATGGAAAATATCCTTTGTCCATGGATGAGATCCATATATCCTTTGTCCATGGATGAGATCCACGAGATTCCATTGTAAGATCCATGATTCTATCTGAGAATTCATTTTCCAGTGTCCTAGAGATGACAAGGCAAAGGTTCTGAACCTTTCAATCCATTTCTCAATTTTCTCTGTTACAGATCTGGTTACTACCTGTTGGCTAACTGATTCCTGATTACATAGGCTGTTTCATAGAATCGTAGGATCATAGAATGCCTTGGGTTGGGAGAGACCTCTAAAGGTCATCTAGATGCTTGGGTACTTAAAACTTATTACCCAATGGTGAACAGACAAATGTTTCAGTTAGGTACTTAGGCTGTTGTGGCTGAATTGCATCTAGATCATGAGAGCAAGAGATAGGATGTTTCCTTCCTCATGGCAGATTTTCAGTAGTACTGAGTTTCCTAGATTGCCTACATCCTCCATCCACTGCTGCATGCAGAATTAACATTCAGTTCTCAAAAGCAAAGCAGATAAGCAGATCAGTCATGCTAAAGCAGATACCAAAACACAGTTACGTTTTTGTGGTAGTAAGACACTATTATCATAGTACTAAGTACCATCATGCTACTACCAGAGCTCTAAGACAGGAGTTCAGGACAGGATCTGGGTACACCCGATTCTGAAGTACAAGATAAACGCAACCGATTGTTTTTAAGGTTGTCTTATAGATACATCTTAAAGACACTCCACCAATGCTGTCTGTTATGGGCAGCTTCATTAGACTGCTACACGTCTGCATCAATGACGTCTGTCTGTTGGGTCTCTGGCCACCTCATTTTCCTGTATTTCCAAGGTCTTTACTCCTTAGCTTTGTGGTTGTTTTCTGTTACACATACCCTTATCCTAGAGCCACTGGTAATTTACTCTGCCCAACCATAGTGTTTCAAAGCACATATGTATATGCATATGTAATACTTCCTTGACTTGTCATTGATAACTATCTAATTCTGGTAATGTTATTATTATGGATTTGGTTCTTTTCAGGTTGTAACACCCAGAAGAGTAAGTACAGAATATTTTCTCTAAAAATGAACAGTGTGGAACTGTGACAGATGGGCATTAATCTGTCAGCAATTACATCGGACATAGAACAGAACAAAGTTGGGAAGCTGTAAGAAAACATGAACCCTATCTTTTTTAAAGGAAAAATGAACTGGACACAAATTGAAACCTCTAAGCAGAATAAATAGATTGTGCTTCCATGATTTTTTAAAGTCAGGAACCCATGGCATAAGGAAATAAAATGTGGAAGCCAGCCCTGCAGAAAAGGCATTATCCTCATTCAGTTTCAGAGGGGCCCTCCATGACACAGGGCTAAAAATCCAGGATTGTATATAACTGTGAGACCATTGGTAACATTTTCTTCTGTGTAAGTGCTTTTGAGGGGTGAGCTGATGGAGGCAGACAAATTTCACAGGAAGGAATAAGACTGGGTTCACCAAAAGAGTGTAAGTGAGGGGACAGTTAAGAAATAGCAGCTGTACCAATGGCTATGCCTGGGTGTCTTTGGGGCAAAAAAATTCAACACACATTAAGAAGCCTGACTGTAAGAGACTCTCTGTTCCTGTGGATTTTGCCTCACAGGGTTAATGTTTGCAGTGGGTAAGTGTAACTACAGTTTGGTTTATTTTACCTTCCTTTCGCTCTTTTATTCATAGTAAGCATTGTATTTCTGCAGTATTTGAGGTTTGGGGTTGTCATAATAGAATTGCCTCAAACATATAAAATCTACCTATCTACCTATACATTTTGAATGATGTCATATTTCTAACACTTGCCCAGCATTTGTTGCTCAGAGAAAGGTAGGCTGAGATACACCCAGTCTAGGATGGTTTGCTCTGAGGTCTGTGAGCTGACAGGTGAATATAGTATTATGGCTTCTGAGCTCAGAGAAGAGCTGAGCTTACAAGGTTATAAAGGGACAAAACTGTATTTTGTCACACATGCCAAACATATGATTCATACTTGCAGTTCCTGGATCACTGCTTGCACTGATTTATCCCATATATTTGGGGTTTTTTCTCATATGAAATCAGGATGCAACTGATAATTGTTTGTAGGCTAACTGAAAAACTAACATTTTTACAGACAGAAGGAACTCCAGTGTAATTATCAGTTCACATAAAAACATAAACAGATGCCCCATAGCAACACATATCTTATTGCTGAGAATGTAAATTTTGTAAAAATATCCGGAGACAGTGCTGTGAGTAAGCAAGACTTGCATGACTAGCATTCCAGATGCCCTCATGATATGGGAACTGGGTCTGATTTTTAGCAATATTAAAGTTTCTACTGATTTTACAGGGAAAGTTGGGTACTCTGGACTTCCAAAAACCCAGTCTCTTTCCTTTGTGGGTCAAAATGCAATACCAACAGAAAACTGGGAAAAAAATTAACTTTTTTGGGTGAGGCTTTTATTGCTGATCCAGTGCCAGATACCACTTTGGGTGCAGCAGTTGGAGCAGCGCTGAGCTTCAGCTGATCACGCAACAGCAAGGCAGAGCTTATTACCTCGGGCATGGAACCACGCTAACATAATTACACAGCTTTTAGGACTAGAGCTAATATTTCAGAGCTGTGTTATACCAGATTGGCCAGTACTAGCTCAAGGATCTCTTTCTGAAAGAAGAAAAATATTTTTCTCTTCTGCAGGATATAGGGCTAGATATCTTCCTCTTCGTGCCAATGCCTGATGCTAGGCAATGATGCTACTGATAGGTTTGTGTCTGTCATAGTGTGTTCTCATACAACTTGTTCCATTGGAAAAAAAAAAAAAAAAAAGAAAAAGAAAAAAGAGAAACAGCTTCCATGAGTAACACAGCAAGACAGTCATTTAGCACAGGTACCACAACTAATTTCAGAGCTATCAAACTGAACAATGTCCCTTTAACTGAGCTAGGACTATCAGACTCATTTCACTGTGGGCTTTGTACCATCATATACTGGTTATTGAGCTATTTCTGGGGGATGCTTTTCAGTTAGTCTGAGATATTTTGTGCAATTCTTCCACTGCACCAAGAAACGTTTGCCAGGTCAAGCAACACATACGTTTTCCTGTCAAACAAACAGATGTGCCCATCTGCTCACCCTTTAAAGGCATACTCTGTCTGATCCTTACCTGACTAATACTTGAGGCCTTGGAAACATTTTGGAGATAAGGAGTTAAGTAATAAGCAAACTGTTATTTTACCTCACAGTCAGAGAGTCTGAACAGGCCTTCTGCTTCAGGTCACTTCTATTCTGCTCATGCCTGCATGGATAGAGTGCATCTCCATCTGTCCTTGCCAAGGTAGAAGTAGCAGAATATTTTGTCCTACTTTCTAAGCTACAGACATAGAATGCAATGTTTTCTGGGGTGCTTTCTAGCCACAGTATACCTCTGCAGTGATAGGCAGGATCTTGACCTAGCAACGGGACACTGCATAGGACATTTTTTTTTATAGATTTCATGTACAGGTGAAGTCTCTATCTCCAGTAATTTTATATACCTGATAAGGGACTGTAAAAATGTAGTAGCACAAAGGCAATTTACATTTTTGCAACATCTTTCAATTACAGAGCTTCAGAATTGTAGCACCACAAAGCAGCTGTGATGTTTCATTTACTCTGTCCCTGCCCAAAGACCACATTGACTATACTCGTCATTCCTGGCAGGTGACTTCTCCTTCAAAGATGTCCAGTGATACAACATATTTTTCCCAAAAACCTATTGTATTTCCCTGGTTTGTATATGACTAGAACATTATTTACCAGCATGTAGCTTTAGACTCCTTTTCACTTTCACCTGAAGCTTGTTATTATGGAGGCTGTACATCCCCTGTTCTGCCAGTCTTTCCTGATAGATCATATTTTCTGCACCTCTGTTATTGTTGCTCTCCTCAGGGCTTTCCACAATTAGTCCACAGGTCTTTTTGGAGTGCATTAGCCAAAACTAAAAGAAATATATCTAAAACCTTGACTTTGCTAAAGAGAAGCAATGGATTACTTTATGTAAATTCTAGATGGCCTTCATGATTACACATTTATATCCTAATAAAATGCGTACAGTTTGTACAGATGAATCTACAAAGTGTAATATGGAGTGTTCATTAAAACATGTCACCACTACCTGATGCATAACACCATTGCTGGTTTTGTTTTAAAGTTATGTTGTTAAACATCTTGCCCAGTTGTTACATGGTGAATCAATACCAGCAGCATCCCAAGAGTCTTGCTTCCTGTTGCCTGAAGCTAGCCTTAAATCACACTACAAATTCCAAGCCTGGTCATTATTAATTCTAAGCAAACTTCAGTCATGCAACTAGTTCTCCTGGCATTAGTGGGACTCTACACACAAAGAAGATAGCTACCATGAAGCTGGCCAAATGATTGACTCTATTTAATTCTGAATGAATATTAACCTATGTGAAAACCGAGGAAGAACAAATGCCAAAATAAACAGGGGTGGAAAATCATGAGACATGTTGTATATATTGTGCCATTATCTCCACTCTGTAACTGAAAATCAAGGATTTAACAGGCCGTGTCTGACTGGAGCTTTCAAAGAGCTTGCAAATAGCTCTAGTCCCATTGGCTCTTTATGCAATGTTAGTCTTTAAGACAATGCAGAGGTCCCTGACCTAAATGGAGGTTTGGTGGTTATTGATAAGACATTAGGAAAGAGCAGACATTCATTATCTCCATGCTCATAATTTAAATTCAGATTTTTAAGCATTGCAGCATCTTGTCATTAAAAATATAGATGCTGAATGATTGGAGTCTAGAGCCCCACAGAACTCGTCAGCAGATTTCATGGTAGGTATTCCCTTTGGAATCAATTAAAAACATCTTTTACAAATCCACCGCTTCTTATCCTCATTTAAAAGGAATACACAAACAGCACATTTAGGCAAAGGAAAAAAGGCTTTAACATCAATTAAATCAAATTAGGTAAAGATTCTCTAATAAATTGCAAAGCTTGACACCATATGAACACATTTATTTGAAACATTGACTTGATATATTCAAAGTATTCACTGTGTGCCCTGAAAATAATTTTAATGGGTTTTCTGGTAAGCCTTTCACTGTTGATGAAATCACTCCTCCAGACCTACCCTTTGTGCCATATTTAGAGGCGACTACCAGCAAGATGTCTGATTTTGCAAGCACTTGAGCATTTCAGCCTCTTAATTTCTGTGACTAATGGAACTCAAAGGGTATTTGTTTGCTTCAATATTTACAGGCTCATATCTGTATGCACAGAGGTCATCAGGGCTGTTCTGGGTCTTGTTTTCTTTAACTAAGTTGTGATTGATCCTGGAGTACTAGCAATGAGTGGAAGAATAGCAATACTTCACTACTTTTTGCTTGAGAGACTAGCAATGATTTTTCCCTTGCAAGTGGCAATTTCTTCTGTTGACTGGAAGATGGGAATGAAGGTCTGGGAAGGTTCTGGGACAAGCAAGGAGCTGAGCAATGCTCTGGCAACAACAGACTTCTGCTCAGTTCCTCGAGTATCCAAGAAGCATGAACAGAGTGGGCTTGAGGGGGCAGATCAGATGCTGCTCCTTTGGTTCTTTATCCTATCCTATTGTCATTAAGGGACTGTGCTTGTTGACAATTGGAGCAGCTTTCCCTGCTGGCTTTAATCTAAGGATAATGTCTCTGAGTTCAGGGTGATGCTCCCCAAAGCACGTCCGGTTTCTACAGAACTGTCCTGGTTTTACAGAGTTGAAACCCAGGCTCTCAGGGTGGTCTGCTTCAAAAGGAACAAAGTTTAGCTTTGTTAGATAATTAGGTTGTGGAGTATAGAATTGAATAGATTATTGCCATAAATAAAGAATTGATATTAATGAGGAATGGATATTATGGAAAAAAAAAAAGAAATTGAGATTATTGTAACAAAATTATGTGGTGAAAGCAGCGCTGAAGATCCAGGGCATTTGTCAATAGAATGCATCTAAAAAATTACTAGCTTTACATATGTTTGTGGATCATTTAGAAAAAAACCATGACAACGTGATTTTTAAGAAGCAAAATGTAAATTCCACCTATTTATTAAATCAAGACCTACAATAAGTATCAGGGTTCAGTGTATTTTAGGACCAGAAAAAAGACCTTCTGTAAAAAACCTCCAAAATAGATTTTTTTCTTAAAAAACAAAACAAAACAAAACAAAAACCAACCTCTTTGAATACTTTTCTATTCAAAGTTCTCTAGGAGTAGACGTGCTTCCCCCTTCCCTCCCCTTTTCCTTTTCTCAAGGGTCTGCTGAAAACATTCTTTACTGTCTATACCCCGGATTAAGAAAATTACCTGGAAAGCAGTGATGCAGAAGACTCTCTCATGGGGAAAAGTCCTAGAAGAATCTCTAAAGAGTTTTGAGACTTAAATATATATGCCACAATGTATCAGACAGTTGTGTCAAGATCTGAACCACTGATGTCAGCCCTAGACCTATGGGAATACTTTTAGTATTTCTTTTCTGCCTGCAGCCCAGGGCAGATCATTAATGATGGGATGTATCTGTTTCACAACTTCCACGCTTGTGGATGCTGAGATTTCTGCTTGACTAGTAGGTTTCACAAGTCTTGTGAATGTATGAGAGACTCATGGCAAAGCGGAGACGAATGGCAAAGGTAATGAACTGGCCAGTAAAAAGGAGAAACTGTTGCTTCTTCTCAGAACTGTGATAAAAGGCTTCCATATCTGGCAAAGTATAGAAACTGGTGTGACAAGACATTTCACAGAACCACCACTGACCAGAACAGAGTGGGGAGTCAGGAGATCAAGGCCCATGGTTAAATTTTATCAATGATCCTGGGCAAATCACCTCACCTTCATATGCTTCAGTTCTTAATCTATAACATGAAGAAAAGATACCAAATGCTTTTAAAAGTGGTTAGGTATCGAATGGTAAAAAAGTAGCTGCCTACTAGAATCAAGAGACAAGAAGATATATGAAGTGGTCTGATGTTTATAAATACCATGCAACCCAGGAAATGGTGTTTGTGATTAAAATACAAATTATCTTTTGTTTATACCTTCCCATGCTGTAATGATATTAAATATCAGACACTATTCTCACACAACCAAATATATAGCCACTGATTGTTTTTTCTTTTGGGGGTCAAAATAATTCCCTTTTTCATATTGCTTTCAACACTTATATTGCTTATTATTTTCTTTGCTATTGAATGTTGAGAAAAAAGGCACTTGTATTCAGTTCTGTACACAGAGCCAGTAAAAACTGTGCGTGCAGAACAGGAAGAATAAGACTACTGTAACTGTCTTGCTTATAGTTGCTGAGGCAGATAACTATTGAGAAATAGGATAGGCACACTGTACTTCCCATTGAGGTATTCCTCATGGAGACATTAACCCGTCTAAACAGAGATGTCCATTTGAGATACCATCTGAGACATCCAGGGCAGCTATAAGAGCCAGCAGGTACAAATCTTGCTCTGGAGATACTTACACCTTTTTTGAGCAACGTCTGGAAACTGGGCAGTATACCCCAGTGTAAAATACTTGCAATGTATTTTTAACTTTGAAAGTATTTCTAGGAAGGATGACAAATACAACTCACATGTAACACTTCAAATGAGAAAGCTATCTCCAATCCTTCAGTGGTTCTTGTCATATATTTCTTCTGTAAGACAGAAATGTACATCAATTTACTATCATCTGAAATATGGATCCAAATCAAGTTCTTACAAAACATGTTGTTAAGAACACAAACTGGTGGTGTGTTTCCATTGTATCAATTGTTTTAATGATAAATAACCCTCACAAAATGGAATGGTTTGTTGACAGACAAAAGCACAATCTAACAACGGGCTATTTAGACTTGCAAATGACAGAGCACTTAATTATTCCAAAATAACACTTCCCCGTTAGACTATGATCATTAAATCCATCATCCCTCAGTTTATATGCATGAAACATTTATCATGTCTTCTACAAACAGGAGTCAGTCATCTAAATATAGATTTTTGGACCATCCTTTTCATCATAGCATTTCATCGAAAGCCCAGGATTTCATTTATTTTCAGTTACAGAGATAAAGTGTTTGTAAACGATGTGATAAGGCCATAAAGAAAAGTGAAGTGAAATTCAGCTCCATACAAAGATGATAAATACAATACCTACTTTGAACATTGGGATTATTGTGAGAGAAAAATGAGATATCGGAAGTCAGCAGCTATGTCTAAGATAAGAACTTTTTTCTCCTGTGAATTTTCATTAAAGTCAGGGGCCAATAAAGAATTATCTGAATGATTCCATTTTTTAAAATGGCTGCTACAGACATCAAAGTAAAAAAAAAAAAAAAAAGGTAAAAAAAATTAAATGGAGAACAACTGGAACTTAAAGGAAGCAAATTCTGTGGCACTCTACCTGTTGTGTTGTGGAATTATCAAAGGGATGGTTTTCAGTTACTAGAAGAGCCTGGAAACATTTTATTGCATTAAAATGTGTTCTCATCAGAAGATATCTGATTTTCAAATGCTCATTCAAGACAACCAAACCAGAATCCTTTTCTTCAAACAATATTTAATCTGTGTGTTTGTGGGTGTTTCCAGCACAAGCCTGAACTTTCAGTTCAAAACCTTATTTGGGCACTTTGCTTACACCCATTTGGGACATTAATAAGAGCATTTAATCTGTACCTCTGGGCATTTTGGCTTCACCTTTGCATGAGTTCACTTTGGCAGGATTTATTTCTTCCCTTGCTCCCCCACCCCTTCACTCTCTTTTTCTATTTGGCAGAGTGGCAGCTTCTCTCCAAGTCACTGCACCCAAGTCTATTTCAGTGATTGTTTTTACTTTTGTAATGCAATCTAAACCATAACTACCATAATGAGAATGTGCTTGCATAATTCCTGAGGGATTTATTTTGCACAGACTGCAGAGTGGTGAATATTCTTATTTTATTTGCCAAGGTAACAAAATCAGTTCTTTTCTATGCCTTTTTTTCACTGCAACTAGATAGCATATGAAGGTTTCCTGTTTCCACCTGTTGGTTTTTTGGTGGTTTTTGGTGTTTGGTTTTTTTTTTTTTTTCTTTTTCCTTGATAAACAACATCTAAAGAAGAAAACTAAATAAATAATGGATGTACAGAATGTTCTTGGCTTATATATATGCCTACAGGTGTCCTTTCATCATATTCATTTGGCTGGCAAAGTGGGAAAGTGCTTGCAACCTGAGGGTTAGCTTGCATAACAAAAGAAATTAAAAATATGGCACAGAAAGGGAAGAAAATGTAAGGGTTTGTATATAGGCTCTCTAGATGGTACTTATTGGGGGACCATCTAGAAATTAACCACAGACCTCTACCATGCCAAAAACTATTAAGAGAACATTAGGGGTACAGAATGTTTGAGGTTGGGAGGGACATATGGAGGTCGTCTTGTCCAACTCTTAAGAAAGACAAGGATTTAAAAGTGAGGAAATACTAGATTTCAAGTAGTCTACATAACCTTAATTTATCCTTCCCCTGAGTATGCATTTAAACAGCTTTGATAGCATGTGTTAAACTTATTTTTTCCATTTGGCCCTCATATTTTTTAATGTGCTGGGTTCAGAGAGCTCACAGAAGAGGAATTAGATGCTGATGGTTTTTTAAGCTGACTCAATTCCCTTTGTGATGTCTCTAAGCCTTTTGTTTTTAATACACACTACTCAAACCTTTATCATCAACAAAATCATTACACTTCCTCTTCTGTGTTTATATCATGATCAGAGGATGAGAGCCCATTGATATACTTTGGCTTCTAGCTCTCATTTTCAGTGCTTAGAAAAGTGTAGATTTCTACTTTGCTCCCCAACTCTGGCATTCTTGAAAGGACAGTGTTAATTCAAGCACTTCCTCACTTTTGAATCCTTCAGAAATTAATGACCCTTCTATATGTTTACTGCTCATCTGTTTTACTGTGTGGTTCCTTAAACTTATAGTAAAGCACCCAGTGAGCAATATCCAATCCACCCAGAGGCTTTAACAAATTTCAGGTCAAAGCAGTTTGCTGCCGTAGTCATACAGACTAATGAGGGCAGCCCTCAGCTGTCTTTGGGCACGTCCTCTTTAAGACACTGTTTGATATCTTATGGGTTCACTGAGATAGAAAAGTCTTGGGAATAGACTTAAGCACCCTGATCCATGATGCAGGTGCTTGCTGATCCTTATTGCACGTGTTTCTGTCCTCATTGCTGTAAATAAAATCATCTACATTGTCCTTGAGAGGAGCTGAACTCTACTGCTACTGATAGATGGGTCTATAGCGCTATCATGCCTGATTTATGCAATGTGTATGAATGACATTGTAAGCAGCCTTGGACTATATTTTTATACATATATATGTGGGTATTCTCCACAGAGAAGGCAAATATACACTTTGCCCAAGATGTCATAGTAGTATGAGAAGACAACATGCTTACTGCAAAGAGAGTATTTGGAGAATTTACATTTTAACAGAACATGGAGTGCATGAGAATTTAGGTTTTTAGAAGATTACAGCTGGATCAGATTTCCACAGGAGTGACAGAAGATAAGTCTTGACATCAAAGCAATTTCTTTACTGAGTTTCAAACTTTAGCTCCAAAGCTCAGACATGCTAGAGTCTCTCAGAATGATGGTTGCAAGAGTTCTTAACATGCCTAAAAGGATATATTCTTACTCTGTTCTTGGAATTATCTGAGCCATTTTAGTGAAAACTTTCCAAAACCCATTCAGTTAGAGACAGACACTCACCATGGAAAATTTAAGCTGTTAACAGTTAAATTTTGGCAAACTGTATAAGTAATTGAAAATAAGATCTTACAAATGAGCATTAGCCAATCTTAGCTAAAGGCATTACTTCTCATATTATGTATACATATATATGAATAACTAATGCATTTACTTCTGCTACGCATGTACATACACATTATATATGCACACGTATAACAGGGAATTAGTGTAATAGTCTTTAATGCAGCTGGCAATCAGAAAGACATGGCTTTATGAGGAGCAGTAGCTTGTACTCTTTAGGCAAAATCCCGAGGTTAAACACTAACTTCCAAAGCCTCCAAATTTTTTGTGTAAATTTAGAGTTCAGGAAAAGTGTCAGACCAATGCTCATTAAGAAAGAAGTCCTTTGTTTGGGTATGGCACAGGGCAGCACAGAGAGCAGCAGCCCAAGCTTCCTATGTGGCTTTATCAGATGTCTCATCTCTGACCTGGGATAGGGGAGGTGAAAGGTTAGTCCATTCTTCATGCTCATTCAATACTTTGCTTCTCTGTTGAGTGCCAAAAGAGTATCAGTTACTGCCAGTTGTGTGTTGCTTTTTGTAACATGGACTCTTGTCCATTAAGAATTGGACTGAGGCCACAAAACCATTTCATTGAGCCTGTTGGAAAGTCATCTTGATGGCAATGGCTCTTCCATCATTTCCACAATTGCTGGATTCGAAACAGGTACCTGGATTTAATGTACTTCATTATTTGACTCACACAGCTTCCCAACTTTTCATTTGTGTTTGGAGGGGAGATGTCAGGGCAGGATCTCTCTTTACTAATACTGATAAAATAGAACAGTAATTACAATCTTCCAGTACAGCCAGGATGCCTGGTAAATCTATGCTTTTCTAGTCAGGACCTTGTTTCAAGAAAGGTCATGAAACATTATTCAGATAAAATTGCTCTAGTCAGGCAGCGTATGCACATTCTTAATACTCCCTCCAACAATCTAATTTATGGGATACTGCAGTGAGGAACAGGCTGTGATGATGCTAGTGTAACAGTATCTTAGCAGCAAATAAACACAATGTGAAAAACTCTTCCTTTTAAAAACAATATAAGGGAAAGACTTTCGATCCCTTGGGTATTCAATCCCATCTTTTAAAAACATTTGCATTCCACAATAGTAGAGAGAGTCTCAGTGCATCACATGGGGGGTATGGACAAGTGCCATATATAAGTTAATTAGTTTTGCTCATACATTTCAGACAACATTTCAGACACTGTACCCTTACTATCACTACTTTTTGGTCTGTATGCATGCAATTTATCCTACAAATGCACAACTGCATTTATAAATGATGGATTTATCTAAGCAAGAATGTTGTACTGATTTAACTTCAGCCATTTTCTAACTGGGTATAGGCACAACTTTGCAAAAAGGTATCATGGGTATCCTAGAGCCTGGGATCTGAGTCTTTCCAAGCACAGATTTTCTGCAGCCATTGCTCTTCCTCTATGTTTTTGCATGACCCATATTTCAGACCTGCCCTTCTCAGCGTTTTCACATGCATATATAGCAGCACTGGGATTTCACCAGCTCTCCCTTCTAACTCTTTGCCTCAGGAGCAAGAGGAGCAGGAACAGTGATAGGTAATTCAGAAAGGAGGGGCTGGTGTTAACAAAGAAAATTCTCTCTTCCAATACAAAGACTCCATCCCGGTGTGCTGCTGGAGATGGGGAGGTTGTGCCAGGGGAATATATTGCCCTGTTTCTATACTCCTACAAGCAATGGCTATAGTAGAGTTGTGGGAGACAGGACGCTGTGCTAGGGAGCCTTTCGTTTTGACTCCGCTCATCTGACTTTGGTACAATTACTGCTGGGTTACTCCAGTGACGATGCCAGCAGCAAATATTGAGCCCCTTTGTAAGCACAACCCCAGTTTGTGGTTAATACACAGCACATCATGAGAAGCTGAAATTGGGGCCCACTAATGAGCAAAGGCCTCAAATTGCGGGGCTCAAATCTGGATCCAGAGTCCTCTGGAGTTTCAAGTTATTCAGGTCTATGGTTTTGGCTCTGGCTCATCTGTCCTAAAAACAAAGTGAAGTTGACAAATGTCTCTCTTAGGCAGCTGCCCCCAAGGACTGAATATCATTACAAAAAAAGACATTAAAATACAAAAGGCCTTAGTAATTTGTGTAGGCTCTAGTTTCCAGTAATGCTATAAGAAGCTTGCCAGCATTTTGGTGAAAAGCGCCTGCAGCACAAATCTTATTAACCAAACTGAATGAGGAACAAAACAGCCTCGTTTTGCACTCCCACTGAAGTCAGTGACAGAAATCCCACTGGCCGTGGCCATGCATGATCCAACCTTTGCAGTGTAGAATATGAGCACTTTCTATTAACTACCTGGTCAATTAGTTACCAAGGGCTTTTCATTCAAGAAACTAAACCTGTTTAGTGCACCATTTATGCACCATGTTTAAAAGTTTAATATGATCTCAAACACAAGTAGATTTAAACTTGCTATTTTTCCTGAACATGAACCTCTATGAATGACAGTAAAAAGTATAATGAATTTAAAGCATAGTACAACCCAGGACCTTATCATCTTCATAAAAGAATAACCAGGCTGTACTCCAAAGTGAAAATGATAGAATACTTTCTATTTAGCACCAAGTCTTCATGAGGACATGATGAAGCAAATTTTACTCTTCTTTCAAAAGATAGCTATAGCTACCTTCCATGTAGTGCTCACTGACTGCTGGACTGAGATACTTAGGAGCCAAAATCTCTCTAACCTCAGTAAACCTGTGTGAAATAAGAGCATCCGTACAGAAAGTACTCTAAATTCATGACCTAGATTACTATGATATAGCAATGTTATTGTTAATTTCATTGCTGATCAAAGAGTGCAGTAAGTACCAATTCAGTACCGCTGTGAGAGTGCACCATGGGCTACAGACAAACTGGAGAACTTATATTTTCCCAGGCTTCTCATAGATCATGCTGCTTAAAAAAAAATAAAAATTGACATTAATTAATTAATTAAAAGA
>JANHGN010022551.1:0-36479 GCA_024605025.1 Megaceryle maxima | reverse complement strand
AGGTGGGGCTTGACAGAGCTCTGAGCACCCTGCTCTAGTTGAGGATGTCCCTGCTCTCAGCAGGGGGGTTGGACTAGGTGATCTCTGGAGGTCCCTTCCAACCCAGACATTGCTATGTTTCTATATGAGGACAAAAAAAATAAATGTAATAAACCCTGCTAAATCAAGCAAGAATCAGACTTATGTATTTCAAGTTTCAACTATAGGTGGTAACAGTAATTAGCCATGTCCTAAAGAAAACAATCCCAGTCATTCTAATCATTTAAAGTGATAAATGCTGCAGTACAATGGCTTATTTTAAAAATACTTATTAGGGTAGAATAATAGACACAGGTTATATTGTGATTTATTAATGATGATATTTCTTCCACAGTTTGAATCACAAAAAAAAAAGTATAGAAAGTATACTATACCTGCAGAAAAAGGATTCTGCATTATGCCCTTTAATAGTTACGAGAACATTCCTGGAAAGAAGAAATACAGATACTTAGAAGTTCCGTCAGTTTTTCGTAAGCAACAAAAAAATATTTAAAAAAAAAAAAGGACAATGGTAATAGTTTTCTCAAACTATATTTCAGAATGGATCCCACTATGCCCATGCCTCACGAAAAGCATCACCAGAGTTGTAATCCAAGTGTTTCTCTAGATCACAGGTACCCTTATAGGCACTCTCCATATTTCACCGAGTACAACTAATTTAGGCTTCTTGTAATTGAAAACCCCCATACAAACCGGGAAAAAGGACTTATCAGGAATTCCAGTGTGATGATGCATTCTTCAGAATCACAGACAACGTAGGGTTAAGCAATCATTTTCCTTCAAATATTTACTGCATGGATTCCACATAACTGACTGACAAGTAGAATCTTCCAAGGATGCTACAGTGAAGATGTTTGCTTCACAAATGCAAGCTAATCTTACACTGCCACCTCTCCTGAATTTTATGCTGGTACTTACCACAATATTTGATGCATAATGTTTGACACAATCCAGCATTACATCAAGTGGCCAGCAAATAACTTAAAAGTTGGCTATTTGTTACCAGTGCAGTCACTGTGCTGCTTAAACTCTGGTCAAGTTGTGATTCAATAGTCAAGTAAGGAGAACGTACTATAACGGCTACAATAACAGTACAATATAAAATTGTGTTACTACCCACTAAGATTTTATCATAAAACAAATCTAGCTTTTGGAATGGCTGCATAATAGTTTGGTTCAGCTGCCCACCAACATGTTACAAGTCACATAGGGTATAAAAGTCTCATTCTCCTGATGCAGCTGGAGGCTTTGGAAAGATAACAGACAAGTCTATTGACTGACAGATGGAACTCCTAACTACTTGGGGGTTTACTTGGATCTAGGCTTTCATACCAGTGCATATCTATAACATTTCCCATGAGCAAAGCCAGCTGTGCGGATGTGGAGTTTGCTTATTTTCCTGGCCAATTTAACAGCCGGTAGAATCCTAAAGAACATTCCAGAGATGCACTCAACAGACCCCCTTCTGAGCACATGAAGTACTGATTGCTTTTGGATAAAAACAAGAAGAGTTAGGACAAATTCTGACATAATTACCAAACACAAAAATAGGTCTTGAATGTATTACTTTACTATCGTGCAAATGCCTCTCAAAAAGCAATGGAGAGGTTCCAGGATGGCTCTGTGGACTGCAGTGAAGTATAAAAGAGGCAAAACCAATTCCAATTCCATTTCGAGGAAGTTCCATACCAAAGGATAACAGAAAATTGTGGGTGATGTGAGATGATCTCCCACAGTGCAGGCAGGTGAGGCTCTTCAGTAACTGCATCTTCTGTGCTGAGCTGTATGTAATGAGAAGCTCTGTATGTCAACCAGCACATCTGGCACAGGTTTGCTGACGCACATCAGCAGGTCCCAGGCTGCCTCAAGGAGCCTCTGTCCGTGGTCCTTAAGCAGTCAGCCTCTGATCTGTCAGACCCAGTATATAAACATATGTTGGCTCATCACATCATAGTAACATATAGACAACTCCCTCTTAACCTGTCAGGTAGGAAACAGACCACTTCGATGTAATTTTAGAATGACAAAACACTTGTAGGGACCAGTGTGGATTTTCAGCTCGCCACCCACAGTGTAAGGCATCCTTCTTTCTGGCCATATTGCTCAGTAAGATCTCTATACAGAAACTAAAGCCAGAAGTTTTTCTTCCACTTTGTTTTCAAGCACTAGAAATCATATAGTGAATTAGTCCAAGCAATGCATATTTTTGTTAAAAAAAAAAAAATGTAGTAAGGAATGATGTTCACATGAATGTTCTCAAAATTATAACTCTGAAGTCACATTTTAAGTGGTTTTCATGGTCCCTCCTGGTTGAAGTAAGCTATAAAATCATTTAAAAGGGTGCCTCACTTGGGATTACTACCTCCTCCAGACTTGAGGATACAGATTAATAATACTTGGAATACCACGTGGAACACAAGCTCCACATCTTCCAAGCACTCACAGGCCCTAATGCCAGGCCAGATAGTGGGACCATAGAAACCCCAACATTCTGTACAGGCATCTCTGATTTCAATTCAGCCCTAACTGCATTCAGAGCATGTTCTTGATAGAGAAAATCCAGTGCTTGACAGACTAGTACATTGATCAGCTACTGTCACAAAAACCCCCCAAACTCTGTAATTTCTCAAATTAACTTTTCACCTTCATCTTTCTTTCATCTTCCTTCCTCAGCATTCATGATTTTTTAAATTTATTTTTGTTATACTAAAGAACCCTTCACTACCCTTTCTTTTTGTGTATGTTTAATCGAGTAACCTTCCTTTTCAGAAAAAAACTGAATAGCTCAACAGATACTGAGTATCTGCATATATTTATGTTTAGAACACACATCAAACTGCAGTCTTATCAAAAACTTCTGCAATTCTCAATCAGTGCATAGTACAGAAGTTGAAGGGTGTAACATCTATATAGCCACCTATACCTGCCCTCAGCAGAACTGCGGGTTTTCTTTTTCATTTAAGTATAAATCTGGCTTGGCATGACTACTTCCTACAAAAAGCCTGTTTTCCTCAGTTTGTAACTTTACCATAACCCAATAAATAAAAACGTTCAAGTCACAGTACTGCAGAACTCAAAATAGTTCTCTTGCTATCTGCTGCTGACTGGTCAAAGATGGAAAGAAATCTATTTTCAAGAATTTCAAGTGGAGTGAAGTTGAAGTTGGAGAGAATTAAAAAGTAATATTTATCTTAACACCACAAAAAAAGCTCTGTCACGCCTACACTACTCCTTATGTTACCACAGGATAAAAAGATAAATGAATTTTCAACCAGAAGCAAAAACATCAAATAAACTGGGAAAAACTACACTGTAAATCGGTCTTTAACAATCAAAGGAAGTGGAGCGTATACGTGTAATAATTTAAAAGCAATTTTCACAGAAAGATACCCACAGGTCTTTTATAGGAAATTATTGTCCTGATAGACAGACTTAATCTGAATATCAGGCGAACCCAATTAACCTAATTTGATGCCCGTCCATACTAAGACATTTATTTTAGATGTTACACAAAATCCTTCAGGATACTACACAGAAAACGATAAATAGGCTATAAAGGTTATGACATTAATTTTACTGTCATTCTCATGCTTTAAGCAGGCATCAAAACTAAAAATCTCCTCCTTTGGGAAGAAAAAACTACCTGAAAGTAATTATAGTATTCATTATCATAACAGTATTAAACTAAACCACTATGACCCTAACTGAATTAATTTTTGGTACCTTTTGTTAAAAGAACAAAGCTTCTCAATGTTGACTGCACCTTCTAACGCAGTTCAGGCAATGGAAGAAAGCATTAAATCAAATCTTATAATTTCATATTAAGCTTAATTATGAATTTTAATTTAAAACTAGCCATGTATAGAAGTGTTAGTTAAATATTATGTAATTTCATTTCAGAAGGAAAAGCTAAAAAAAAAAAAGAAAAATTAAATACTTGGTACAGTTTAGAAAAGACATCCTCACAGAAGCCCATGAAATGTCAATTTATATTTCAGAAGAGATTTTATTCACTCCTTTTTTCCCACCTGTTCTTTCACATACTGTGCCATCTTGTAATCAGCAGTGCCGTGCAACCGTTCTTTCCCCAAATTCAGAAACTTCTCAACAGAAATCAAGATCCCCAAAAATCATGAATGAATCAGATCACCATAACTTCCAGGAAAGTTAGCAAAATCTGTTGGCATTTAAAGGCCGAGTTAAACTTGAAAGAAGTGATTAAAATATTGAAGGTATGCAAAAAAAAAACCCGAGGAAGGTAAAAATGACACAGACCAAGTAGTGTAACACACAAAAGCATTTGTTCAAGCGAGTGTATTTGCCAAAAGCCTGCAGTGCTTGGCAACTTCATAAAATCAAGCACAAGGCATTAAGCCAATTTGTTTAAAAAATAAAAACCCCTCCAAAACTGCAAACCCCAAAAACCAAGCACTAGGTGATTTGCATTCCTGAAAACATGCAAAAATATTCTGCTTTTCACTTATATTCTATTTTTTACTATCCAAATCTTCAGTTGCAGAAGTCTGGTTTATTCTTATGTAAAATTTTCCATTTTAAATCGTATTTTCACACTAGGATTTCATCCTGTATCAGTAAATCCGATTCTATATCATCCCCTTATTCTATATCTGAAGAGATATGCATGTAGTCACGAACAACAGCTTTTTTGTACAAGAGAAATTACACCCTGCTTATGCTTCTATACTTTGGTAATTAATCAGGGAGAAATGTGGTGTCCGTGTCAGAATTCTTTTCAGCTGAGCCCGTTAGGTGACTTCAGCAGAGAGCCAAAAAGAAACAGAAACCTCAGTGCAACCGGTCACTTTTCCCAGTACAAACCCAGCAGAACCTAAAAACCAGGCTATTTTTAAATTTTTGGTCATCCTTTGAGATGGAGCAGCCCAAGCACATTTCCTGAACTTCAAGCCTCACATGCCCCGAATGCCACAGTGGCAATTCTGGACCAACATTCTTCCCTTCGTACTCAGGCGACGTATAGAATGGTTGGCTGGCATGCCTACATCACACCCATCTGTCAGAGTGGAACCGTGCCTACGCGACAGGTTCCATGCTCCTTTCATTAACACGTTGCTGATAATAAAAGCTTATTTCCGAAACAATATAGGGCAACTTCAGCCTTTGGCTTAAAATTAAAAGCCAGTTAGAAGTGATTGCTTTTCTTGAGGAGATAAATCTGTTGAAAACAACTTGGAAGGTTTTTTCGATGGTATGAATAAGACTGGTAGATGGAATGCAAGAAATAAGGATGTTCCTTCCACAGGTTTTTTACTACTGCAGACAGCCTGTGTAGAGTCTCAGTAATTGTTATTTTACAGCTGTAACTATCTCCAAGAGAGCAACTTCAAGGACTTGCAAAAAAATTTAGAAAAGCTAAGTTTCTCAAAAGAACACCTGCGAGAAGAGAAGGCTAAAGAAGAAGCAATAGTGAGTCTTCAGTTTATGAAATGTTATGTGTATTAAATAAATTGTAGTTGAACAGTTTTTACGACTGGAAACAACTCCGACTATTTTCCATTTGAGAAAATAACTCCATTCTGGAAAACTAAAAAAAGAGCAGCAAGGAACAGCACAGTTGTTATTAGGCCTAATATTAGACAATTCAGGGAAAGTCAAAAAATAACTTCTTTTTTTTCCAAATTTCTAATTTCAAGTGACAGATTTCATTTTATGTTTCCCTTAGTAAATATCTTCCCAGTAGGACCGCTTTGAATGCCACAAACTGGAGTTCCACATCTGTATTAGACATCTCTGCCATTATTCTGTATTAAAAGGTCAACATTTCTGATTTTAAAGTATAGTCTTGGATCTTGCTGTTGTGAAAGTAACTGTGAAATGATGAATTGGTATCAATTGCTACATTTTATTCTTGATTTTGAGGGCAGCTGGAAACAAAAGCTCTGGAAAATACCAACTATCCATTTCATTTTTATAAGACACTACATGAAACCTATGCTCTCAATAGTTCTTACAATTTAAATCCAAATTAATTTAGCATTAAAAAAAACCCCAACCAACCAACCAAACCAGAAATATCTAGCACTCTTGTTTGGTAATGACCAGTGTAAAATTGACTTGAAAATTCAAACTGCACAATTCTTTCTAGTCCTGTCACTCCTACCCCAACTGTCCTCCCCCTATTATCTTAGTCCTGAACTAAGCAATAATTTATTGCTCAGGTCCAAACTGCCAAGACATTTTTCCAGGGTTCTCAATGATACAATTTCATAAGAGAGAATCTATAGATCTACAATTCTGTTAGCAATACGCAATGTCACTCAGAGTGGAATTGCAGCACACCATTGTGGTTTTCATGGTTCTCCTGGTTAAACTGTGAGACTTTTTCACTTTACATCTTGGTTGTAATTAATGACTGGTTTTGTCTAATAAGGACAGAATACCTAATTTGTCATTCACTTTGTACCTGCTGCGGTACATTAGCTTTCTTTTCAGATAAACAGTATCACAAACACTAAACTGTGATTTCATTGCAGTTACAATAAAACTTCATAGCATTAGAGAAACACCTGCAATTGTGTACACAGGTACTCGTATCATCATTCAGGTTGGCAGGGACCATCCCAGGTCATCCTGTCCAACTACCCTGCTTAAACAGGGTCAAAACTGGGCTTAGGGTTTTGTCCAGATGGGTATTGAAAACCTCCTATCTCAACAAATGCCCTTCAGATATCAAATTATATTTACCACTCAACAACAAAGGATGGCCTGGAAAAGAAAAAAAAAAAATCAAAAAAAAAAATCACAGTAACATTGGATCTATGTCATAGGACAGATTGTTCTTGCAATACTTCAGAATTAGCTAAAAAGGTACTCAAAATAACCTTCCTGTGTTTCATGCTATGCTGAAGGACTAAAGGCAAACTGACTGAGTGGCAGAGAAGAAAGATATTTTATAGTAAATTGCCATATATACTTTTTATCTGCTTGCTCTTACACTACAGTTAAACAGGTTATTTCAAACACTAGAAAGAGGTACAGCAAAGGTACCAACCAAAAGAATTAAAGATGACTAAAGCAAAGACCAAAAAAACCCCAAACTTTACTTGTATATTGCTTTTTTCCAACTTCCTCAACTTTGATATTTGAGGAATAAGCTACTATGGGTAGTATAACAATTTTCTGGTGAAAATGAAGTTTTAGGATTCTGTTTAATTATCAGTTTTGACTACAGAAATAACCAACCAGGACTGTAATGCTGAAAGGAGAGAAAATGTTCTGTTTTCTTAATTCAGTAGTCCCCACATATTTTAGAGAAATGTAATACCTCAGAACTTACTCATAGTCATAATGTATTGAAATGTCTCAGATAACCCAGCCCTAAAAATTCCATTAATTATTTAGGGATTAAGACAAGAGTACCTAAGACCAAGCAAAGCATACTAGATTCTAAGACATCATTTCTCTCAACCAAAAAAGCTCTTAAGAATTGTACACTGAAACATTTAGCTTCTTATGCTGAAGGAAAAGGACTATTTTCTTCAGCTGAACTCAAAAATAACTTCCAAACTCTACAGAAGAATTTACTTGAGAACACCAAAGTGTTGCGAGGCACAGCTGGTTCTTGCTGATTGCCCTGTTCTGAAAAATATCCCAGAAAACTCATCAGATGGTGTGCAAACAACTGTTTTGACTGAGTTTGTGCTACACTGATTCTAATCTCAAGCTTTGGCTCTAACATTGCTAACACAGACTGTGTTGCAGGCCTGGGGACCATTCTTTTGGATAGCTGAGTTCCCAGTATGCGTTAAGAACATATATACTTTTAAAACCAGAGATGTAAATAGTTGTTTTTTCATGATGATGCTGAACATTAAAAGCATTGCCCAACTATGAATTACATCCTATGTTTCCCAAACGTGATCCTACTCACCAGAAAGGAATGTGTACCTAACAGATCACACTGTTTTCATAAAAATATAAAGGCTGGCATAAGCAACATAAATCATATAATAAACTGTTCTACATTGGAAGAATTATCCAATCTTAAATTTACAATTTAGAACATAATCTCACTGTAACACTCTCATAAAACTCAGTTGCAAGTTTAGTGCAACAATTAAAAAAATCACATTTTACATAAGGTCTGTGGTACTAAATACCTTAAGTGTAAAGGAATACTGCATAAATTTCAGACTTGTAGATAAAAGGAATTCCATACACAAAAACAATGTAGTCAAAATTATCTCACAAAATTAAGGGCACTTAAAACTTCCACAGATGAAGTGAACTACAGCTGTAGAATCCTTCTGAAAACTTCAGCAAGAGAAGCACATGCAGAGGATGCAGCATCATCCCCCCCAATTCCATGGTGCACAAACTATTTGATACAGACCCCAGCAGAGAAGTTCAGCTGTTTGCCTACATTCTTTGCTCAAATAGTCATAACCCTCTACTTTTCTGGGAAAGGACTATTGCTGCTTCAGTGGTTTCTCCTGCATGGAATGCCCCAGTTCCCTGCCTGGGAGATCCCAAAGGTCAGACTCTAAAGAGAAAGCAACTGCTGGGCCAAAGTGACTGATGTATCATTTATTTTAAGAACAATCAGAACATAACAGGGTGGATTTTCCAGTCAATCTGGTATAAGCACATTTAGTAATACCAATTGTAAAATTTAAACAGACAAAAATATTGTCTGTTTAAATTTTGCACACAAGCTTATCTAGATTTGGTAACATAGCTTGATTGATTAGCAGCCAGAAGCAACACAGAATGTGGTTCAAACTGGTACACCATTCATCATGCCATACAGAGGACAACATTTGAAAGATGAAGTTTATATCCATATTCTATATTTACCTAAAGGATACCTTTTTTGAAGGGCTTATTACTGTCTGTCAGCACAATGGTACTGATCAAACATACCTTCTTAGAACAAAAACCTTCAGGTGCACATACAAAAAAGAATCCAAAGTCTAACCGGTCCCAGTTTCCTGCCTTCCCTCACTTATCTTGTGTTGTTTTCACTGTGCAAACAATCCTTGTCAATAGAATTTCCATATTTGTATCCACCACCCTCTTTGTTGTCTGAAAAATGTTAAAGGCACAGCGCTTCAAAGACTATGGGACATACTTAATGAAGTGTCCTCAAAACATGTTCATGGAGGAAAAAATGTGAAATAAACATGTCAAAATTATTCCTGGCCACTGTCCAGCAACCAGCTGTGGAACCCTGGGAACATTCTTCTTTCTCTGTGTGCCTCCAGCTTTCCCTTCTGTTCCTAACAATATTTGTATTCCTAAATCATTCAGTTAAATCTCAACCTAAGCAAAATCAAACTGAATTAGGTACTTCAAGAGAAAAACAATTAAGCATGACTCAGCTTTTAAAGGAACTAGGTGACTGTGGTTTGACACACAGTACCTTTTCACTAGCTTCTCATAAAAACAGGCTGTGGGACACCTATTCTGCTTGAGTCACTGCAAGTCTTCAAATTCTAACACTGAAATTCTGCTCACTTATGGTAACTACATAACCAAACTTTTTTTTTTTTTGATTAGTGGCACAAATTCCTACATTATGGGCAAATTCAAACTTTGGTAGTTAGATTCAGTGTCTCTAAATTTCAGGAGAGTTTTAACTATTTGAGACACTGCTCAAGCACACACAGAGAGAGTTAAGAAAGGCAGAGCTAATGGGGAATTACAACTAGCAACAGATGGGAAAGGTGACAAGACTTCTGCACTTATACTGGCAACAAAAGAAAGGCTAAGGAAAATGTGAGCCCAATGTTTAAAGGGAGAAAGGAACCAGGTGACAGAAAGCATGGAAAAAGCTGAGGTACTAACATAACCTTACCAACAGTAGTTGAAGATACGGTTCAGTAAGAGAATATAACTGGATCTGTACAAATCGATAGGATCAGGATATATCCAAGAGTGCTGAGGGAGCTGGTGAGTGTCACTGCAAGGATGCAGTCTATCATCTATTGAAGTCATGGCATCGAGGGAGACTCCTGAAGACTGGAAAATGGCACACAGCACATCCATCTTCAATACAGGTGAGAAAGAGGAGCTGAAGAACTACAGGCCAGTCAGCCTAATCTCAGTCCACAGAAAGGTTATGGAGCAAAGCCTCCCTGAAGCCATTTTTAGCCTGGGAACAGCCAGCAGAGATTTACTGAGGACAAATCATACCCCACTAACCTAGCTATGCTCTGCAATGAAATGAACAGGCCAGTGGATAAAGTGAGGGCAGCGAGTGTCGTTCATCGTGATTTTATGAAGGTCACTGACATGGTCTCCACTGTATCTTCACAGCCAAATTGGTGAGGTATGTATTGGAAGGTGGATGACACGGTGCGTGGAAAACTGGCTGGACTGTCAAGCTAAAGGGTGTTTGTGATCAGTGGTATAAAGTTCAACTGGCAACCAGTTACCAGCGGTACTCCTCTGGGATCAATTCTGGGGCCAACACTGTTTAACATCTTTATGAATGACCTGGATAATGCAATAGAGTGCACTCCTAATGTGTGCAACTGATAGGAAACTGGGAGCTGGAGGGCAGGGCCATTTCACTATGATCTAATGGACAGAGAGGTGTTAGGATAAAGGTTGGACTTGATGATCCTAGAGGTCCTTTCCAACCCTAATGATTCTATGATTCAGGGGAACCTAGACAGGCTGGAGGAAAGAGCTATCAAAAAATCTGTGAAACCCAACAATGCTGAATGCAAGTGCAAGCACCTTCCCATGGAGTAACCCCACCCAGCAGTACAAGGTAGGGTCTGACTTACCCATTCTGACCAGCATTAATTATGCAATTATTCCTTATATCTTCACTGACAGCATCTGACTTTTCAAGGTGCTCATATTATACTTTCTAAATTTGGGCACATTAGTTCCCCTACCCCTCCAGCCTTCTAAAATTTCTCCACTGTTCTGTGATTTGTTAAAACTCAAAATTAATAATTCATACAGCTTCTAAGCTCCCTTTTTTTTTTTTTTTTTTAAAGTATCTGTAGGTGTCAGCACCGCAGATTTAAAAACATTTAATGTTAATAGTTGCTGGTAGAGTGATAATACGTTCTTTCCATCACTAATGATGGAGGAGGTGAGATGTAAAAGCATAATCCAGCCTATTTCTGAATATGGAACATAATATTTATTGAATATTTATGCCTTTTTCTGCACAGCAGAAATTTATCATCCTTGCCTGTTCTTGGTCTTCTATCATTTCTAAGCTTTTGTATCCTCCAAGAACACCCTCTATATTTAAGGAATTCTATTCCTTATTACTGCCCACAGATTTTTATTATTATCTTTACTTCCTCAACTGTCTCCAAGCCACGTAGTGCTTGCCATCATCAGCTCCCCATTCCTTAAACCGTATTGCTAACTTCACTCCTTTTCTTACCTTGTTCTAATCAAACAAATCATGTTTCCCAAGAGAAGAATTGCTCTGGGACTATCTCAATGAGCAAGCAATTGTCAAGTTAGTCAGATTCTCATGCTCAAGTATTCCTTGTTTTCAAAGTTTGGTCTTTTCTAAAGATTCAAGTAGGAGATATGTGCATGCAGAACGTGTTCTTGGCTCCTAACATGCAAATTTAGGTCACGGTTGCCAACACATCTGCACTATTTATTCTACACGCATCATAAAGAAAACCTGTACAGAATTAACCACAAAAATGTGCCTTTTATTTGTTAGAAAACTTATATATATACACACATGTATGGGTGTTTTAGAAGCTTCAGAAGCTGATTACTGGCCACTTGATTTATCAGCCCAAGCTCCCCATATAGGCAACAGTCTGATTTACCCTGATTTTCCTTTACTGAATACAGAATGAGTTTTAAGCAACTACCCATGTTTCTAGGATCTGAATTACTCTTATAACAAGCCTCCAAAGTATTTTGACAGATAGAACATTGGCACAGCATCACTCTACTCATCTTCTGAGTTAAGAGAACTATTACACGTAGTCAACAAAATGTTTAATATACAAGATCACAGAAAAGTCTGTAAGGTTTTGTTGTGACATTTCAGTTTTCACAGAGGTTCTCCAGTAAATACTCACTAAAAACATTTTGGCATACAAGTCTTTTGGGTCCACTGTCATTATTGTTACAAAGCTGTGAGTTGCCTTTTTATTTTTTATTTTTTAATTTACTATTTTGCTTTATATCAAAGAACTAGCATTAAATAGCAGAACTATACAAGCCTGGATAATGAATATGATATCCCATAAAATTTAGATGATAGCTTTAATATGGAAAGGACATTAGCAAATGCATTTCTGTAAAAACAAAAATTAGTGCCTCCCTCGCAGCAAAGCAGGGAACTCAAGTTCTATCACATTCACTTTCTCTCTGGAAAGGCCATTTGCCTTTCACTAATAGTGAAGTAACTTAAGATCTGTGTTGTAAACTTTGTCCTTTTTACGTGTGCACTGGGTGCATGCCAGCAACCTGGATCTTCTTCTCCATCAAACGTTTGTTCAATCAGCCCAACTACTTTTTTTTTTTTTTTTTGAGAGCAATGGAAGGGAGAAGGAGAGAGAAAAATAAATGGTGGTAAGTGCCAAAGACATTTCCCACCTCTCTTCTACAGCTATTTCTGATCTGTGTGAATTCACTTACTGCATGCAGGCCTCCTGATCCATAGCATGTAAATGTCAATGATCATGCTACGAGTTTGAACTAAATTAACCTTAAAAAAGAAACATGCAATGGCAATGACAAAGAGCTGCATTCAAACCCACAGTCCTTTGATTAATCTAAAAAATAAAAATTCTTCCATTGATGACAGTTACCTTTAAAGATAAATAGATAACTCATTTTTCAGTATGGGTGCTACAAACATTTAATTTGTAAGTTCTTGCAAAAACTGTCGACTGCAATAGCTATAACACCTACTGTATTTCAAGATGATGAAAACCCACAGACTGGAAATCAAATTCATTTTATACAGATGGAAGAATGAGCTTAAAGTTTCTGAAATGCAAAGATTTTGGATAGGATTTTTAAAAGAACTCTCCAATAAGTAACAAGTTTAGACTATATATACATTTAGCAGATCACATAGACAGCATAGAACTACTTTGGGCATCAGACCAGATGGCAAGAATAGAACTCTTTCTACACAGAAGAAACACACGTGCAATAAAGATGCAGTGGATTCCTGTTTCTTAATCCCTTTCAAATTGTAAATTACCTTTTAAAGTTCCCTATTTTCATGACTGTTCATCTAAAACCATAAAATTAAAAACACTTAAAAATATAGACAGAGCTTCAAAAAATTCTGGGAGGTACTTAATCTGAAATGTTAAAAAAGTCACGATGCTTCATTTTCTCTTGGCACAGAAAAAATGCCTGCCTATCATGATTCTTAATCCACTCCTCTTCATTTCCTAAATAGTGGTCTCTAAACGTGGTAAACTGGGCAATAAACCAATATTAGCTAAGCCCATCAGGCATCTATTGTTCCTATATTTATCTAAAGGGCACTGAAAATGTTTTACCTAGTCAGTAAGAGTAATTCCCATCACTGAGCTCGCATGCTTTCTGTAAACGGTCAGAAATAACAGATACCTGGGATCTTGCTTGTTACACTACTGTAAGCATCAATAAATTGCAGAAAACAATGCTGTTCACAGGATATTTTTTCCCTTCAAAAACCACTTCCTACTTTATAGAGTAAAAATCCAGTAAATAAGTATAAGCTGAATACAGTCTTTGTGAACTTTGAAAAGAGATCCTTTCAAAAATGTACGTATCATCCTGAAACAAAAATAAAATGGAACTGTTAAATATGAGATGTAAGTGGGAAAATTATCACTCTAGTATCCCAATCGTTTTGTTTCCCCATTCCAGAACAAAACAAAGCCACCTAAAATTCATTAACAAATCTGAACACGTGCACTGGTTTCAGTTATTTCAGATAAAAAATAATTTCTTTTTTCCTCAATGGGTATAATTCAGAAACTGGAAGAGTTTGTGCAGATTACCAAGTTCAAGACAACAGTCCACCAAGTAACTTACTAGTGGTAGAGATTCTCATCTAACCTGCAATTACTATTTTCAGCACCAAGTCTTTAATGCACAGTTGCTTTTGTCAGCTGAGTATTATCTAATTCAGACTTACAGAAATCATGCCCATTCAGTCTTTCATTTAGAGATGGCAGTTTTACCCAGGATACCTGTTGGGGTTTTTTTCTGCTTACAAGCAGTGCTCAAATCAAGAAATTGTGAGTGGGCAGTGTAACAGAAGAGAGATTTTTTTTTTTTTTTGTCTCAAGTAGCAACTACACAGTCTGACAAACTGTTCTATTCCTCTTTCTCATACACATTTATTACAAACTAAGAAATTTGTTTCCGTTAACATTTTGAGAACATTTTCAAGCTTTTATGCCAAACATTTTCATTTTCAGGCAACAAGAGGCAGGAAAGTATTTAATTCTTCTAACATTTGGATCATAATAACCTCATTTCCTACCAAGAATAGGAAACTGAAGCTGCATTGCCTCATTCCTCAACATTCTATCCTAATATATGATGCCAGTATTTTATAATAAGGCTTAAGTGTTTTCAGAGGAAAAATATGGTGATGATTTCACAGTTTTCCAAAGTGAAGATGGGGAAGCTTAAGAAAGAACTGGTCAGGAATGTGAAAGTCAATGGCAACCTTAGCTGTAGGAGATGGTGAATCTTAAGATCCCGAAAAAAGCAATCGAGACTCATAGTAAAATTGCAGTCTTGGACTTGAGGAAACATTCTGTTTGATCAGAGAGCTGGTTGTTGTGACCCCTTTGAAAGCGCTGCCCTGAAACATGAGAACCTTGGTTGATATTTGAGGTCAACCTCTTCAAAGAGTAAGAATAGTCCAGCATTTTGACATGCAGCAGGTGTGGAAGAAGCCCACCCAGATGAACATACTCCTCCTAACTGAGCTCCAGGACAGAAGAAGCATACCTTAGGTAAAAGAGGAAGAAGCTAACAGGAAGAATACAGAAACATTGCCTTAGGGCACGTACACAGAATTAACAAACAAAAGATTATTTGGAATTGCAACTAGTAAGGGTTGTGTAAGGCCAAGAAAGGTTTGCATAGATATTCAAGAGCAAGCTGAGGGAACTGAATACTCCTGTCTATTTTGCACTTACAGGGCTGTGCTCATGTTTGGGTTCCCCATAGACATACCTAAGATCAGTTGTAGGAAGAGCAGGAAGTTGTAGGAAGGTTGGAATCTTACTGCTGTCTTCACCTATCTAAAATTGGAGGGTGTATGGAAGATGAGGGCAGACTGTCCTTCAAGCTGCACAGAAGGACAGGAGACTACAGACAAGTTGCCATGTGGGAAATGGAGATATTAGAAAAAACCCTCACAGTGAAAGCAGTCACACACTGGAAAAGGGTGTCCAGAGGCTCTTCAGTATCCATCCATGATGATGATGATGATGAAGACTCAACTAAACAAGACCTTGGACATCCTCACCTAACTATGAAGGTAGTGTTGTTCCAAGCTGGGCATTTGAGCAGATGACCCTCAGTGGTTCTTTCCAAAATAATTTTTTCTATGATTCCCTAATGTGTACCCACAAGAGTAGATTACTTTTGGCACATCCTCAAAAACTTACTAGTTTTGCTTTCCAACGTTTGTGTCTCTTAAATAATGAACACTTAGAAATAAATAATTATTCAAATTAACTTTGATATTTTTGATTTCTGAAACTTCTTACTGTGCTGCCACAGTATCCTCACATCATCTCTCTCCTCCTCATCAGGTTCTCTGCTCTGTGTTTCACCTCTCTTTTTCCCCAAAGCATCAGTACAGAACTCTAGGAATGAAAGTATGTAAATAAGTTAAAGAATAAATAATAGCAAAAGTATGTGCATCAAGTCAGCGAGTGTTCCTAAATAGACAGGAAGCAGACAGATGGAATTAAAATGCAGTACATACACAGTCAGTGTGCAAAGGACTGCCATAATTAAGATATCATGCATGCTTAATACTCATGCCTATTGAATGAAGACTAAAGCCAATTCCTATAAAAACATCAGTGTTAATATATTTACAGATAAATATATAGGTATATAATATGTGTTCAAGTACAAAGAACCAAAGAGGAAAGGTAGACCACAAAAAAGCTAATGGGCAACACAAATCTGTCTTGAAGTCAATGTTGTGGAACTCTCCTGTATGTAGCTCATCAGATCCAGTACCTAGAAAAAGGTCCTGAAAGACAGCTGCAGAAAGGACTTGTGTTCTGAGATTCTCCCATCAATGGATACATGGCATCTTCTGAACCAGGAGAAATCCAAGAATAACTCAGAGAGCTTTGCACACCAGCAGTAAATAACATCATTCTATCAGAATTCCAATCATCTTTTTAGCAGTACTTTGTTCATTTAGTTGAAATCACTCAAGAAAGCCAGGGGCAGAAAAATGGCCCTTAAAGACCTAGTTAAGGGGCACTGTGTGATTAAATGTCAGTTTGTGAATGTTGGAAGTGAGAAACCACCGCAGTTAAAAACAAAGTGTCTGCAATTCTATGAAATGTGCTATTACATTTGATGTCTGTTAGATTTGTTTACATGTTACTTTTTATAGACAGTTTCAAACTGAGGCACTTAATTGTTCTTTAGATAAGTGAAATGAATTAATTACTATCAAATCCTAGACATATTTATCTATTTTGTCATAACAGTAATTTACATGTCTTCACGAAAGAGAATGTGTGGAACTCTGAATATAAAAATACAGTTACCTACATTGTCTGAAAGCTTAAAAGCTCACCTAATTCCAATTATTCCTTAATTCTATAGCAGCTTGTTAAAACCAAACAGCTTCTTTCTCTGCACTAAATATGCTTAAGATAAGGTCCAGCTCTTCCCTGCATCACAATCACAAGCATCACCTTGCCTCCAGTACATTAGAGACATCTAAATCCAAAAGAATTTTAAGCTAAACCCCTAAGTGAAATCAACACACACACACACAAGATCAACAGCACCAGCTCACATCCTGCAATATGCCTTCTACAAAAAAAGCAAGAGGTAATTTGCATGGGACTCTAAAACTACATATTTTTCACAGAAGAAAATTCGATACCACTCAACGTATTTTCCAATTGCAAAGGTGAAATTTATAATGGAGAGTCAGGTCAATTACATTCTAAGCACTTTACAAAGTAGATTCTGAACAAGTTAGCTTTAATTACAGTATTACGTGTAATTCCTCACTGTCTTCATCTGAGCAGGAGCAAAATTAAACAGGAAAAGAAAAAGGAAAGATGATCTATACATCCTATTAAACGGAAAGCAGGCTTTAATACAGCTGTACTCACTTTCTAACAAACTCTTAAGTCATCAGTGTTTTCATAAAACAAAAGTCAAAAATAAGCTGTTTTGAAAAAAACCTTGAAGCAAAGCAGTAGCTGGCTGCACTTCATGGCACAGGAAACCTAGAATGCTTGCAATGTATTTAATGTATATGTAAGGGGATGTATTTCGGTGAGCCCTCTTCATAGGAAGTTTCCTTACAAAATCTCAGGTGCTGCCTGGAGATCACATGCAGGCCACGATCAAATGAAAGGAACAGTTTCATTTTCAAAAGATCACCAGTATCCTCTTTGGTTTCTTCAGTTATACTCATTTGGTGCTTCGTGGCTTTTTTTTTTCCACGACCACTGTATAAATACTTTATTTCAGGGCTGTTTCTGTGTGTTAATAGCCCAGAAAGAATCTCTGGGTTCAACAACAAAAATAGGCATATCTGACAGCCATCTTCCCAAGTATATAACACAGTATGCCCAGAAGAACTGGCCAGCATACTGACTGCATTCCATTTATAACTAAGCCATCAAATTTAAAAAGACTTTCTGATAAAAATTAAAAAGACAGTGTCATTAAAATAGATTCTTCCTATCCTTCACCAGCAGAGCAGCACAACTACCAACACGCACACCAACTGCTCTTACTTCTATTTATACCGTAAAGCACAGGCACTGGTATGCATGAGAATTAAACTAAGAAAAGGGCTCTTACTGCTACAATTTATTACCTACATAACATTTTCTTCCAAGTATAATCCCACCAAGCTCACACACAGTTATGGATTCAATGACTCACGAGTCGGTCTGTTACTGGGAAGATGTCTGAGTATCTGCATTGCAAGCACCATACCACAGGTAAACAAAATTATTTGCAGCCTGACAATTTCACAAGCAGGACATTAAATGCACAAGGTAATAACACTAGGATTATGAGAAAATAATTATCTGTAAAGGATAATGAGCTAATGATTACTCTTGAATGAAGTATCAGAATTTGGGCGACTTTTTGACCTAACAGTGCACAGAACCTCCAGTTACTTTCTCTGACACTATCAGTAACCAAAAAAAAGCCACCCACCAATGTCAGTACATCTGCATAATACCGCTCCTTACACCCTACGAAACACCCTGCCATCACCAGCCTGCACCTTTCTTGGCACTGTGAGAAAATGTCATGGAGGTCAGGAAAAGTGAACTTCACTCACATTCTTACAGGTGGCTCCTCCAGATTAAAGGACAGGGTGAGGCCAATATGAGGTTCAACAAGGCCAAGTGCAGGGTCCTACACTTCGGCCACAGTAACCCCTGCAACACCACAGACTGGGGGATGAGTGGCTGGAGAGAGGCCTGGCAGAGAGGGACCTGGGAGGGCTGGTTGACAACCAGCTGAACATGAGCCAGCAGTGTGCCCAGGTGGCATCTCAGCTTGTATCAGGAACAGTGTGGCCAGCAGGTCTAGGGATGTAATTCTCCCCCTGTACTTGGCACTGGTGAGGCCTCACCTCGAGTACTGCGTGCAGTTCTAGGCCCCTCACTTCATGAAGGATATCGAGGTGCTGGAGCAGGTCCAGAAGAGAGCGATGAGGCTGGGGAAGGGACTGGAGGGAAAGTCTTCTGAGGAGAAGCTGAGGGAGCTGGGGATGTTTAGCCTGGAGGAGACTCAGGGGGGGGACCTCACCACTCTTTACAACTACCTGAAAGGAAGCTGTAGTCAGGTGGGGGTCAGGCTCTTCTCCCAGGCAACCAGTGACAGAAGGAGAGGGCAGGGCCTGAAGCTGCACCAGGGAAGGTTTAGGTTGGATATTGGGAAGCACCTCCTCATGCAAAGGGTGATTAGACAGTGGAATGGACTGCCCAGGGAGGTGGTGGAGTCGCCATCCCTGCAGGTGTTTAAGGAAAGATTGAATGTGGTGCTTAGTGACACGGTCTAGCTGATGTCATGGTGTTGGGTCATAGGCTGGACCTGATGATCTTGGAGGTCTATTCCAGCCTCAGAAATTCTGTGATTCTGTGGTTTCTTGAAGTGAAAGGGGATGACAGTGAATACCAGTCTGATGGGGATAAGGAGCAGACAATTCTGGCCAGTGCAACTGTGTCATGCTATTGTGATTGCCAGCCAACTGAGAGCTTTGGTAAATCCTTTGTGCATGTGGCAAAATATATGGCTAAAAGATCCCAGCAATATTTAGAGCAATAGGAAGTTTATTTTTCCCAGAAATGCTTTTGTTTTCTTATTCCAGTACTCTTATAATTTTTCTTCTGTTTCCTTTCAACACGATTGTTTTTCACATCCTAAACAAAAGAGTAAGACAAATTATTCTGCAGTAGTATATGAGCTGGCATAGAGTAACAGAAGGAGCCATTATGATCTGTCAGGCAACTACTTATTTAGGGACTTTTGAAACCATTGATAATTGACTTAGTAGAATAAAACAGCTTCTCTGGAACTGATGGAGTCTATTGTTTAAGTACTTACCACATTTTCTGCAAGTCATTTAAAAATGTTATTGACCCCAGTTAAACTATTACAGACATAAAGGCATGGTGAAAGTTTGAGGTGCAATGGTGCTATTTGAGACAGTTTTACTAAATTGACTGCAGAAATACAAATTCAAAGACTAAGGTGGTGTGGAGTAGGGGGAGTTGGTCACAATTCTAAACCCCAGTGGCAAACACCGTCAATAACAGAGGCAGCTGGAGACTGGAAGAAACAGATTATAATATGCAAGGCACTCGGCTGTGTCAGCCTGACAGCCTCTCTGTCTGCTCCACAGGACTCCTGTGAAGGTTGCCATGGGCTCAGATCCATGTGTCCCTGATGCATATTCAGTACCAGACCCCGTCTCACTCTCCAGAACAGGGTAAGTTGTGCAGACATACAAGACTGACACATGCACACAAACAGCCACATCAGCTGGAGCAGGGAACTGGATGCCTCGTGATATCCAGGGACCTAGGGGACTCAGTCTCCTAGGTCCCTGGGAAGCACAGAAATCCTGAAAAGGCATTTGTAAATCTAAATCTTAAAATCTGGGCACCTTGTCAGACTGCTGAACAGCCTGATCACAGTGGTAGCTGTTCGTGGAGACAGATGTGGGCTTGCTTTAATACACCTACAGCATTGCTGTTGCATTAAGAGCTCAGAGGCTCCAAATTTCTATTTCTATGGTTAGCACACCCTTCTGGGAGGTGCAAAAATAGGAGTCTGAATAATTTCTGTCTGAGAAAGGCACCAAACAGTCTCCCATATCCTGTGCTCCAGTCTCTGAGGATTCAGATGCAAAAGGTTATATCCCTAGTGGCAACCGCCCGTGCTTTGAAATAGAGACCAAGAGAGGATCAGTTCTCAGTGAGAGTCCATTGCTTTGCCTCCTTGGTGAGGGGAATGCAGATAAGGACTGTCTGGCAAACCCTTTCCAGGTTTTCTCGGCCAGGATGAAGTACACAAGCCCAGCAGGACCAGGCAGCAGCTCATCTATGTGATTTATGCTCATCTGGATGTTTGCAAGAGGTGCAGTGTTATCTGCATGGGCCATTCTTACTGTGCATGTGCTGCCTTCTTGATCTCCATAAATGCTGTGGGCATAGCTGGGATTTCCATACTGCACTGCTGCTGCTCTGACTTGATTGTTGGACACTGGGCAATCTCATTTCTAATCTGACTGTGTGCACAGTCCTCAAATTCCACTTGAGCAAAATTTCCAGTTTGAAAGAAAGGGTATATGTGGGTTTGAACAATTGTTTGACCAATGGAAGAACTGTAACTTTTTCCTCTCAAAACCTTTCTGACTATTGAAACAGTGAAATATCTTAGAAAGATAACAGCACACTGTGGCAATTTCAAGTTCCAGTGCTAATGCAGACATCATCTTATCTGAAGTATGAAAATGATGATGAAGATGCACATGCTTATTGAAGATGCTGCCAGCTGCCACTAAGGAAGACAAAGACCCATCTATCTTTTTCAAGTTCATGGCAAGACATTAGGAACAGGAATTAAGAAATTATGAATTCTGAGTTTACCTTTACTGTGCTTGTGCAGATCTGACTCACTTTGCTGGTTTCAGTGGAATTATTCCAGATTTACACTAAAAAAAAGAAGAGAGTTTACCTTTCTTAGATTTCTACCTAAACAAAACAAAATAAATGCCAGTCTAAGGTCTGGATACCCTTGATTATGCTTAAAGAACATTAAATAAAATCGACCTTCTCCAACAATTATCTCCAGATCACAATACCTCTGTTGCAACATAAATATCACAAAAATGTAAGTAGTCCCACAAAGAAAATCACTAACTTTGTTGCTTGCTAAAAATGAAATAGCTCTCCTCGGTATGACAATGTCAATGTTATGTGTTAAGCTTTGGATTCTTGATGTAATGAAAGCAATATTTATGGAAAGGCCATTTATCAGCTGAAGACAATAAAGGCTATGACTAAATTCATAGGCTGAGACAGAGAAAGCAGTACTGTTGTTATGAGTATCTTGGCAGCACTGTACTGATATATTGTGCTGACAATCCACAGATATATTTACCTATATGAAAGTAAATATACCTCTATATTTTGAAATTGGATGTAAAGCAAAGACCAGAGGTATTAAGAACATGAAGCTTGAAGACATGGTACATATTTTGACTGCCTTTTCCCATGAGAAAATCTGTGGAAAGAGGTAAACAATACTGTTCCACTGGGAAAGCAGGTCACATCCCTGTTTTTGGGGAATAGTCTGAGTGATCAACCCCAGATCTTGTGGAAAAAGACTTATCTGACAGGGATCTCTTTACTATAGCAAGCACCAATCACTGACCATCAAGCACAACCAACCTTCTTCAAGGCAACTCCAGCATTTTCTTAGGATGTCAATACCTCCATCTCTGTTAAGGGATCATCAAATATCTAAAACAAGTGGCTTATGGAGGCACATTATCCATCTATATTACATTTCTAGCACAAAGCTCATAAGCTTCCAGTGCACATTCCTTTGGACCTGTTGTTCTGCAGACTAAGCTCCAGTTCAAATCTATTGTGTGGGCATCTTTCTGGAATGTGGCCTTTCTCATAGGAGGAAAAAAGCCATGTTCAGAAGAGTCATCCACATGCAGCTCTTAGAGCATGGTCCTGTCAGCTCTCACTACAGCCTGTTATAATGAGCTTTGCTTTTCTGAGATGCTGTTTTCTCTTCTCACTATTTTTGTGGTTACCAGGAATGTCAATATATTCCCATGCTGAAATTGCAACAACTCTGTAATAGCTGTTTCAAATAAAAGAGTAAGGTAACAGAGGGGAAAAAAAAAGATAATAATCAAGTTAAATTTTTTTTTTTTATGCCTTTGATCTTTTTGTTTCCTTGTTTAGGTTTTTGTCTGTTTCTTTGTTTATTGTATTTGCCAGAAAGAAATGGTCATTTTGTACAGAATTCTTGAATAGTATTGAAAATCCATCAACCTCTCATATCACACCAGACATATTTTAGTCCATTTTAAGCCATAAATTATTTGATCTGGAATGGAATAATAGGTGTTCCTTATGGAATCACCCCCAGATTAGCCAGAATTAATTTGTAAATAAATATTCAGTGAAAGAATATTGCATAAAGTTTATAGGTGTCATAATTTTCTCTCTGTCTTGCCTTCTTTCTTTTGTCATTAAATACAACCTTCGCCTACTATTTTAAGTCTTAATAACAAGTATTGGGTTTCACTGTTTTTTTGCAGGACAAGTGTATGTAAATGTATTTAAATGTTAATGCAAATTGAACTCAACCCTTAGGCTGTCACAGTTGCAAAAGTTGTATTTTGCAGCACAAAAGGCTGAGCACCTCTGGCCAGAGTGAATTTTTATAGATGTGTGTTGAGGGGATACTAGCATTATCTTAAGTGGTGGCACTCTGATGTTGCTCATGACTGTTTCTTAGTATTAACTAGGGAAGGACAAATTAGTTTGGAAAAATCACAAGTGTAAGTTGAAGTAGAAATTTTAACCTCCATCTTCTATAACTGCCCTGGTAAGAGTAATTTTCTGACGCTGCCTCCCATAACTGATTTACCCTCCACCCCAGACATTCCTCTTGATATTCTACCTCTCTGTTGAAGGGCCTTAGGCAAAAAGAGAATGAGGTCTTGGCTGGCCACTGATGTCCAATGTCATATGCACTAGGTGATCTAAGGCAAAAAATGTACAGTTTCAATGTTATTATGCAGACTTTGCAATATCTGTTATTGTTGCACAGCTTGGTAGGACAAAAATAATAAGAAGCTCAATGGGTTTATCTGAATGAGTGTGTGGGTAAAAGAAAAGCTTCAAAATAGTGTAGGAAGAGACTGGAAGAACCTATGTGAGTCAGCCAAAATGCTTATTGAATTCAGACTTCCACTAACAGACACAGCTGGTTGCAAGGTGAAAGACAAAGTGAAAGGTATGACAAAAGGACATGGATTGGTGCTCAAATGCAGAGTAGACAATCTTTGTGGGACAAGGACAATCACCCTTGAGAGACATGTATGACAGAGAGAAGAGGTAGTAAAACCAGAAAAAAACTGTGACACTCTCAGGTAATCTTATGGTTCCTGCAAAAGAAGACTGCTCAACCTTTTCAAGTTTTCATCCCTAAAAATGATATGAATAATAACCATAAAATCTAAAATGGAAAAAATTCTCTCAGTAGGTGCTAATTAAAAACCAGTATATTATTTGCTTTCTGCTAAATATTGCCAGAGATATAGGGAATCTATTAATCAGAGAATCCATTATATCTGTTAGTTATATTAATTCTGCAGTTCTATCACATGTGAACTATTGGCTATAAATTATACAGAAAGCTATAAAAACCTGATTATTTAAGCAGGCTTAGGTGAATGGGAAATTTAGGAATGAGTAAGGTCCCACTCGACACTAACAATCATGTGACATTAGAAGTGGTTTGACTCTTAAGTTCTAGCTCAGAGATTTGAGTTTTGTTAGTGAGATTTTAAGGCTACTTACTGTTAATTCATTCCCATAAATGTATGAAAGCCTTGTTTAAAGGTACCCTATTCATACCCCAAGACATAAAGTATAAGCCTTTTGCTGGTGTGTTCTCTGCTCAGGTAATAACCCTGAAGGATCTCCTTTCTCTTTGAGAAATTTTCTCTCTTCAAGTTCCACGTGTGAGAGAGAGAGTTCTCCCCTACCTCCTAAATTTCTAGGCAATGAGGAATTTAAAAAAAGACAACTAAAGGGAATGTTTTAGCAGGGAATAAAAATGAAGGAGAAAGTTAAAAGAAGAAGAAGGTACAAGTATATGGGTAAATCCTGGAACATGTCTCAAAAGTAAAAAGTCACAATGATGTCTGGGAAAGAAAGCTAGAAAAGACCATAATCCTTGACAAGTTAAAGTCAAAATCACACACAAAAAAAAGATTCCAGAAAGATTTGGAGAAGAAAATCTTTAGTGATACAGAAGCTGCTTTCTATTCAAAACTATCAGAATAAGAAAGCTAGTCTAGTTCCAAGGTATGGTTAAGAAATAATAGGAATATTTCTGCAATATATAGTGATTGCAGAAAGGCTGACTGAATAGTTCCCGTATCACAATCTTTCTTTGAAGGAAATGAGCCTGAGGAAATGTTTCAGACAGATGCATCAATGGAAGAGTTTTAAAATAAATGAATACACTTAAGAATAACAAATCACTAGAACGTAGTAGCATTGTCTCTAGAATTCTGAAAAAAGGTAAATATAAAATTGTTGAATTGCTAATTGACACTTTTGATTATTGTCTAAATCTGTCTTATTGTCAGAGGAAAACAGATGGGAATCATGGCATCAGACTTTGAAGAAAAGCTTCATTTATGATCCTCAGGAATATGAATCAGTAAATCTGATTTCCACAAAACAGTAGAAATGAAAAAACTCGATAATGAATAAAATTACTAATGCAGTGAGGAATATGACATATTTGGGAACGGGCTTTTGATGAAAGCCATAGTTTTGGTATAGTTGAGAAAAGAATAAATGAACATGAGTATATGGCTGATCCAAAGGATATAATGTGTGTAGATTTTCAAAAAGCATTTGACAAAATCTCTTTTAAAGAAACTAAGCACTCATGGGATAACAGATGACTTTTTCTTATGGATTAATTGGTGATCAAAGAAGGTTAGAAACAAATGACATGTTTATACAAAGGAGAAATGCAGAAGGGTTAGGTAACAAAAAATTTGCAAAATCTTCTTAAGATCAGTATTGGGCCATATGTAAGTGCAGCATAGCCTGGATCTGCAAATGAGGATAAATGTGCTGTCAGTCACTGTTAAGTCTCTACATTGTTAGACGGTTTTGGCGTAGTCTGTTTTGAAGTAGACTCTGAGAAGCTACAAAAGGATCATGAACAACTACAGAATAACTTAACATCTCAATATAAAATTCAATGTTAGTGAAAGCAGGAAAGTGTGCACAAAACAGTAAGTTTTGCTCCAGGTACACAGGGATGGGTTATAAACATATTATAATGATATATAATAATTTCTGGTAATTCTCTGAATGCATCCATCTAATATTCAATTGAGAAAGGTAAATAGAAGACAGAAAAACAAGATCTGGGGAGAAAAAAAAGAAAGTTTATTTAAGTTGACCACTTCACATATTTTTTAATAAAGGAGTAAAGCTATCAAGAACACTTCAGTTCACCTACCCAAAAGTTGGATAATTACCCAGCTTATTAAAGGAAATAAGGTATAGCAGAAGAGAAGCTGATCATTAGTTAATAATACCTCATAATGATGGAAATTTATATATTGAACTGAGGTAGGTATGCTCTTGATTTTGAAAAATTTCTGCCCATCCAGTCATTCCTTGGCTTGAAGATGTGTACTTGCCAATGTGCACTAAAGGTTCTTTATCTGTTTTCCAAAGTGTTTTGTCAGATTCTGGACATGAGAGTGTCTCTAGTCTGTGGTGGTCACTCTGGCATTGGCCCTTCTCTAGTCAAGCCTTTCAACTTCAAGTCTCCTTTCTGTTGATTCTCAACCTGGAAATATTTGTTCTGAAGACAACTAACAGCATGATTATAACTTTGAATCCCTTTGTTTTCTGTAACAAGTACCCTTCTATATCATCAGGGCATGGAGGGCACCTATGGTCTGTGATGTCTTCTCCCCTGGCCCCACCTCAGCCCAGGCCAGGGCCATTAGTCCCTGTCCCAGCCATGGGATGCTGTGTCCAGCCCTTCCACAGCTGTGCCCTGCTTGGCCTCCTGCCCTGGGGAGTTTCCACAGGCTGATGCCCTGCCCAGCCTTGGCTATCCCCATCCCCAGGGAGCTGCTCCCTGGATGGGTTGGTGAGATGGGCCCCACCTGTCAGATCCTTCTCTCCCTGCTCCAGGGAGCCTCTGCAGCCCCTGGCCCCTCTCAGCTCCCTGACACCCACATTTACTTTCTCAACCATGTAAATGAAACAAAAATGAGTCAGGGAAAATGTGGTTAATGTTACCAACCTGAGCAAAAAGCACATTCTCCAGCCAAAGTCCCACCAGAAGTCCCATAGCAGCAGTGAGCTATGGACATCTGGATCTGAACCTTGTTTAGATGAAGGCAAATAGGCAGCACAAAAAGGGCTTAAAAGCAGCTTTTTGTTCATAGTAGAGAGGGTTGGGGCCCCCATTTTTTTTTCATCCTGTTGTGTAGCAGCAATTTGCCTTGTTGAACAGTAGCTTTGCCTTTACCCCAAAAGTGGCTATTAGTTGTTGAAGAGGGCACAGTGAGTTCCAGACAGGAAGGTATATTTTTTGTGCAGCATTCTGAACATTTACAATATTATCTCAATACATAACATTCATAAACATTTAATCTCCTTAGCAAATTCTGAGTCAGTCACTCCCCCTACATCATAACTAAAATGAGAAAAAGCAACCGGTGTTATCACTCCAGTTTTATGTTTGCATAATCCAATTAAAGTTAAAAAGAGTTTCCCTAAACCTGTCAGGACTGAATTTCTCTTTCTTTACAGGAAATACAGATACTTTTAATGTTTCTTGCATATTACACTTCAAGAAAACAAGCTATAGAAAAGCACTGACCAGTCAAATAGTTGTGTAAGGTACTTAAATGCCATGTTTTATAAAGAAATTTCATGCTTTGTAAATAGGGAGATCATCTAAGAGATAATATACTGCATTCCAGAGTAGGAATCCCAGGAATAAGGTATAAATATTGAGATAAGTAATTTCTACTGATACCAGAATGGCACCCTGTAACTCATAGGCATGTATTCCAATTCTCAATTTGATTTCTAAATATTATTTCTTCAAAATAAAAGACAACTTGGCAACCTGGCTTACAATGTATTGTGGCCGATTTAATAAATAAACACAGAAATCACTGATTGAAGATATTTAGTTAATTAGTGGAAAAGAGCTTTGACGAATGCCAGGAAATAATTTCACAGCCGAGGCATAGTTCTGACTGTGTTTCAAATAATTCATAGAAAATACGCCTCTAAAATGCCAAATATTTTATTCCTGGATAAAGCTGACTGCCTTATTGTCTACTCTATATGTCAGTTATAGATTATGCCTACTTTTTAATTCCCACAAGGAAATGACATATTTTCATCCCGTTAAAGATTAACATTCACTTTGACCCTGTACTTTACGAAAATAAATTAAAAATATTACTTTTTTTCATAGCACTATAGCTCTAAATGTGCTGATTAATATCCATGGGGATATGCAACTCAGGCTGTACGCTAGTTAAGATAAAAAAAGTGCTTCTTGTGCTTTGGTTGCAGCTCAAAGAATAGCAGGTGGTCACTGTTTACCCTGCTTTAGCAAGCCATCCGGTTAGAGAAAGCTCATTTTGGACCAAAGCTGTACGCTATGCCTGAGTGATTCTACTCCTAATAAAGCAGTTGAGAGTCTCATTCACATTGTTTCATTTGAATGAGAATTAGCTACTGGCGATGGCATGTTCAGGAGCTGCTGTTTTAAAATGGTTCTCCAGCCGTGCTTATTGATGACTCTCAGTCTAAGAATTGGGAATAATCTCTTAATGGGTCCACGCTTCCCATGTTTGACTTTGCCAGTGAGGGTGAAAGTCAAGCAAATGCAGCAAAGAAAGGAGTAGGGGGTATGGGGAAGCAGCATCCTCTCTCCATGACAGCCACCCCTACTACATGGTGAGCACCAAGGAGGCGGTGAGCCTATATATTCTCATTATGGAAAGGAAATGTATCTGCTCAGTGTGACTCCGGTGAAACTGGACAGGAATCCATGCTCAGAGAGCACAGTGCCAATGCAGTCACAATTCATGCTACAGTGTTCACTACCAGATCTTGGACAAAAGGTTGAAAAAAGCTCAGATACAAATGCTATTATTTTTGTAGGTAACAGATTCCCCTACAGGCACTTGAAAAAATTGCCCTCAAGAAGCTGATGGCTCTTGCCTGGTAGACCTTCGCAGAGCAGGAAAATTTCACCCTACATCTCTGAGGCCTGGTTGTGCAACAACAGGGTCTGGATTGTCTCTTCTCATGTGTGCAGTATGTCAATGCTCCTCAGAAAAAAAAAAAAAATAAAATCACATGATCTAAATAGTAGGGCCACACTTTTCCAACCACTCCAGAGCAAAATGAGAACTATCGGTGTCCAATTTCAACTTCTCACAGGCTGCCAAAGAAAGATAAAAATTCTGCATGCCTCATGAAGACACCTTTGAAATTTGGACTATTCATGTAATTTTTTATGTTCCGTAATTTATTATTTTTTTTTTCACGTAGAGGGTGAAAAAAAATTAAGAGTAGAAAGAACCTCCTACGATATTTAGATTGTTGTATCTGGTCAGCTAGTATGGGTTTTACAAGTTATTTACTGTGAGGAAATGGGAAAATGGTAAGAGCTCTTATTTTGGCTCATTCTAGGTACCTATAACATACAAGTAAACTGAAATACTTTACATAGATTCTACTCATGCAAAAAGAAATAAATAGAATGTGATTTAAAAAGTCAACTCTCCTAGCAGGCTTAATGTGGTTTACTCAGTGTCTTTAGTCCAAAGTGGAACAGTCTTTTATCAAATATATCTATATGACCACGGGTAAAAATACCAAAGTGTTTGGAAAGGGACTTGTATTTTGAGAACACTCCAGATTGTAAGAAAGCAACTAGTATTTGCAATCCTGTGAGAATCTGAGAGATTTGCAGCTTTACAATCAGACTGATGTTTAGAAGATATGCAATTGACCCTTTAAGGTATGGAATATTTATCTAAAGCTCTCTGAAACATTTAGAACATTTTAAATGGGGTTTGATTATTTCTCTCCTTGAATGTTTTTCTTTTTAAACACCTTTTCAATACTAAATTAATCTTATGGTATTTGACAGTTTGCTGCCATTTAAGAAACACATTATAATCTTAGTTAACACTCTTATCATTGCAAGAACAGTGCAATCTAATCAGTCAAAGGCAAATATGGAAACGTGTTTGTGTTTTTTCTTTTGGTCTAGATCACATGGCACTGTCCTGTAGCTCTTGAAATGTCTTATGAAACAAGATTCTTTTTTTTTTTTTTTTACATTTTTTTTTTCTTCAATTCAACAGCAGTAAAAATACTGTACTCCTTAGTAAAGCAGTTTCTGATCAAATGATGAAAAATGCTGTGTGAGACCTTGGTATTATTGCTAAACAAAGATTCAAAATAATGGCTGCTACAAAGAAACTGGCTTATTACGCTGTCAAACTTGAAATCCTTCCATTGACTTCCAATGCAATTCTTTATTAACATTAAAAGTTTGCCTGATAAATCAGACACTTTCTTGGGTTCATATGTTTTAGAACTACTGGAGCGACACACTCCATTTCTCCCTCTCTGATCTGCTGACTCATTCATTTCCTCTTACCAGTGAAGATAAGAGGAAGACTGCTGGGTTAGAGCTTTTACTGTTCTTGTCCTATGCATCTGGCACTCCTTCCTTTAGAGATTAGACTATTTCCAGCTGGGGAGCTTTTAAAATAGCAAATTAAAATCTTTTTTTGCTTGATAAGGTATTTGATTACTGAAAAATCAGGATGAGGTATAACCTCGAAAGTTATTGTAAAAAGATTTTTTTTCCTCCTCTTTAATATCTCTTTCTCATTCACCCTTGAAAGAAATGAAAATCATTTGTTTCCAGGATATATACACTGCCAAATTCCTTGATCTTCTCTGCTGCTCCCATTCAGAAGATTTTTGCTTTCACAATTAGAAGTTGAGACACTTTCCTCTCTCTTGGGTCTGTGTGATAACTTAAACATACACCAGCAATAAAACTTTCAGCAGTGTATACATATTCAGTTTTTAACCTTATTTGCAGATTAGCAACAGACAAAAAAAAAAAAGTAAATCATGACTGTTAAAAAAAAAATCCACCAAATGTAAAAAACTATTGAAGGGCTCTTTAAAAAGATTGGAAGAATTGGAGATCTTCTGCAGTATTTTTCAGAGGGATGACTCACAGTAGAAGCTGTTGGGTGGCCAGCTCTGCTGGCACATGAGTGACATGTAGGAAGAAAAGAGCAAGATGCCAAGAGTACAGGAGGTAAGGCACAGCTTGACAGGTGGCTAGGGACTCATCCAGGCTCTGCAGAAGGGGAGCCACAGGAGAAAGGGCTTATGAGTTCTGTTTCATTGCTTCACTATGATGCAGGGCTTTCTGGCAGCCAATGGTGCGAGTTAGCACTTGTTTGGAGCCTTGAAGAATCTTTGAGTTGTTTGACCTAAGATCAGGTTTGGACACTGACGTATTTTTCCCTTTGGGCTAGTAATCAGAAATTTGGTCATGGCTCTGTTGTCAGCATTGGACTCTTGTTTTGATGGCTTGTTCTAAAAGACAGATGAAACTTGTGTTTGGACCCTAAGGAAGGCAATTACTCCCCCTGTGGACATTTTATTGATGGATTTAGACCTGGAGCTGACTCCAAGATATCACCCTCCATGACTTTGTCCTTCGAGATCATGTTGGTATCATCCAGAGGAGTTTTAGAGGCCCAGAAGGTGGGCAGAGCCCGCTATGGAATTGTGTCAAGCAAAAGCTTCCTGACTGCAGCAAAAATATGGTAAAAAAATCTAATACCACCACAACATTGGAAGCAAAGAAGAGATTTCTTGCCCATAGGATTTACCAAATCCCCCAGTTGCTTTTGGTTGCAGATATATAGGAGAAAAATCCTACCTGGCTCTACTCCATGACTGACATGAGACACTTGTGAGAAAAATCAGACTGCTTTCAGATGGACATTGTCTCTGTGGAGCTAATGTAATATCTTCCCAGAAGAAATGTTACAATATTTCTACTTCATTTTTGTCCTTGTCATGCTCTGTGTAGTAGTGAAGAGATTGGTGACATTTGGGCCATGACTTGGAGGTTGAAAACATGAGTTTCACAGCTGTTAAATGCTAGCAGGAGGCACCAGGCCTTGTGTAAATGGTTACTCCAAGATCCCAGGCCTGCAGCTTTGCTTAAAACAGAGGTGATATGACTTGTGTTAATGAGACATGGGTGGGTCGGTTGGCCACCTTTGGTTTTTGTTGTCTCTTTCATCTTTTATGCAGCTTATTGACAAGGTCAGAGAGAGACAAAAATCACAGGTTATATCTCACATGTACATATATAATATACATATACATGTATGTAATTAAAGCTTCCTGTCAGGGCACAGTGTGAATACTGACTTTGTTTAGCTGGCAGATGATTTTTTTCCCTTCTGGTGGCTGAAGTCAGAGCAGTTATACATATCCATTTCACTATTCATGGGATAGTATTAAAATACCTATAAACCTAAGTGGTGTGCACTGGTCTGCTCTTACTCTTTACCCAGAGAAATTCCTCATGAGTCAGTTGGTTTCTCTCCTCTGAGAATTAGGGGGTTTTTTTTTGCCAGAGTTTATCCTACTCTGTTTTTCTTGCTCAGCTTGAAAATAAGCTACTGAAGGTGCTGGTGTGAACACCTGGTTAGGTTGACTTCAGTCAACAGACACGCATTAGCTTTATCTTTTCTCTGTGCTCCAGGTGGCATGTTTAAATGCATGTTCCTGGGTCTGGCAGGTATTGCCACGTGGATATGTGGAAGTTAATTGAGTCTTGTGTTGGATGGCATTTGTTTTACTGGTATCTTTACAATTATGCATGTCTTCCCTTAAGAAAGTGATATGGGGCTCGGGGAAGGAGGAGGTGGTTCCTCCTCATTGGGCCTATGAGCACGTTTGGACTCAACGTGATGGAGAAAGTGCAGCATGAACCTGGCAAAGGAATAGGGAGCCAGAGGCTTGTGGCATGGTGCTGAGAGAAGCCGACAAGGCCTGAAAGATGACAAAAATAACTTTCCTAGGATCCGAAGGTTACAGGGAAGACTTTGTTGCTACTCCATAGTACAGAAGTTGCCTGGAGAAACGATGTGGTGGATGAGGAAAGAGGCTGTGTACAAAACCCAATCCTGTTCATTTGTTCTTGTTTACTTTGAAAAGTTGTATTAGTATTTATTTATTTATTTCCCCCAAACAAAAGTTGGTTGTTTTTTCTTTGGGCTTCTTTAAGGATTTCCTTTTAGAGCAATAGTCTAGACCAAATCCCACTGTAACCAGTTTGGGCATCCTGTTACTATGCCCAAATTGCTATGCCCAAAACTGATAAAACTGAAAAAAAGAGTAACATATCTTTCTGTTGGATTGCAGGTGTTTGTCAGCTATTTGCTTTTTCCTTTGCCATCAGAAAGTCTGATCTGATTCTCAGTTATTCCATGATTGTCTTGGAAGTAGCTGGAACGGTTTTCCTACCTTTGTAGGTCAACAAGAAGACACAATCTTCATGCACAGGTGTAAACTCACACTACAATGATTTATGTAAACTCTGCTTCTTAAATCTGTTGGAATAATTTCAATGGTACAGAGAAAAGGATTACAGCTGTTCACTAGAGGAATGTCGAGATGATTATATTTTGGGTACCTTGTGATCTATGTTGATTGCTTATTGATTTTTGGGTGGAGTTTAGAGTGTTGGCTTGGATTTACGGTATACTAACTGTCTTCATTTCTCCCTGGAGAAACTACTTTCTTTTTTCCTGCTGTACTGATGCAGAAGAATTCTGTGCAGAACCACACTTTATCTTCTGAGCTCTAATAAAAAAGGGGTCTGCTAGTGGAATATTATGGTTTGTGAGGGGTTATGTCTTCAGAACTTACTCATCTTCTCTGAGAAGAGAAGGCCTCTAAGAAAACCTGATTTTAAGGTTCCCATGCAAAGCCCATCATTTTGGGGGTGCTTTTCAGAATGAGCCTATTCCTCAAGCACAGTGCTGCACTTCAGTTTTGTGTGTTGGAAGGATTAACCTGGTTGTATTCAAACCTATGGTTCCAGTAAGTCTGAGTATTTCAAACCTGAAGCTTAGCTGAGGCTCAGCAAACAGCATATAAAAATAAAACACACTTGTTTCCTTAGTTTTTGAGATAAAAAGAGGCTCAGGGTTATCAGAGGAGATAGTGGAAATTAGGAGATATTCATTGTTTGAATAATGTATTTAGGAGATCGAGACAAAAATTACAAACAAATATCAGAAGGCAGGAACACCAAAAAAGGTGAAGAATGCATACAAAGATATATAGACACTATCAGGGCTCAGGAGGTAATACCATTTTATTTGGTTTCTCCATTACCCCTCTGAGATGATAGCTGAAACATGATTTGCTATGTATTCATTTTCCATGTTTTTTTACTGTTTTCATTAAACATAAGTATGCCGTTACACATACGAAAACAAGGGGAAAAAAATAAGAAAACTTCATAAATAAACGTACAGAAAATAATGTTCGGAGGAGAAACATAAAATGAGAAATAAACTAGTAGGTCTTAATAGAAGGCATGCTATTTAAATGAAAATAATACTAAAAAAAAAGAGAAATATTTAAAGCGTTGTAAAATTCCTGCTCAAACAATAGACTCTTTTACAAGATAAGCTTTGTGTGTCAGGTTGTGGCTTCCACTATTATGCTGTACAGAAAGAACTGTACAAAGCAGCCCTAGCTGGGCAGTTGCAGATTCTCTTGGCATACGGGTGCATTGTGACATCCAAAGGATTGCGCTGGATGATGTGCTACAGATACATTAGGAAAAGGAAGCAAGGCCAGCTGTGTAATTCTTCCTCAGGACATCTCAGTCCCAGACCAAATCAGAGTCCCTGAGGGGGATGCTCATCTGTTCCCAGAATCGTATTGTATCCCTGTTGTACCCAGCTTTCCGGAGACATATATAGAGCAGGATCCCTCGTGCTCCTCTCACAATGAACTCACATGCTGTTTGGCCAGATTCAGAAATCATGTCCTTTGTAATACATTGTATGGAGAATGTTTAAGAAGCCAAAACCATTTAGCTATTTTCTCATAATCAGTCTGACTAAGCAAAGGAAAGGTTTAGTCTGAAAATATACAGTGGATTTCCAGCTGCTCCTTACTGTAGTGATGCAGCCATTGGGAAGACAGAGTCCCTAATAAGGAGCTGATAATCGAGTCATCCTTGCATGCACTCTCAAGAGCTCTGTTAAGGGCTTAGCTTTTCAAGGCAGATCTATGGCTTGTTGCAAAAGGAATTCTATATCCCAAAGGTAGGAATACATAGAAGCCCTCAAAAAGAGTAGGTAATCTGAAATGAAAGTCATACTGACCCTTTAACTAGCAGTGGCACTGCCACACAGCTTGCTACAAATGAAGACTGACAAATTGTCTTAGCAGGATACGGGCTTTCAATTTGCTATGGTCTCACATCTTAGCAATTCCAAGCTACAAGGATGAAACATGCATTTCACAGCTGCTATGGATGAACCTGTCCAAGGCAGGTGTGGGTTCAGCTGGAGAAAGGGAAGAAATGGGAGCTCCTGTGTTTACCATTCACTGGCAATAGGAGTCTTGCACATTCCTTCTCCTGCTCTGGGGAAAGGCCAGGAAAGGGTTTGGGAAGCTGAGAGCATTGAGATGTTATAATTAGCATGAGTTCTTTTGCCAGACATTCAAATTCTAGAAAGCGAGCCCCTCCAGGTCTGCTTGGAAAAGTTTGCAAACTCTTTTCTGTTTTTCTCTTAGATTCAAGAGGGAAAGCATGCCTGAAAGCTGCCAGTACTTCTTTATTGAAATCAGCTGTTTTAGCTGAGGCTGAGCCCAGCCGTATAAACAAAGAGGGAGAAAGAGAAAGAGTTTTGTGAAGGCAAAACCAAAAATAGCTTGTTTGAAATATTCTTCTCTCCTTTTCTCTCTCTCTCCATCCTTCAGTTGTTTTAACTTAATTAGAATCAATTTGGTCTCATTTTTTTTTTCTTTTTTTCTTTTTTTTTTTTTTTTGTGTGTGTGTGTGTGTGTTTTGTTTCTTTGTTTAAAGCAGACATGTAAAAGAGTAAGAGATGTTTTGCAATATTGGGCTTTGGTTTGCTGAGTTTTGTTTGCCAAGATAAGCCTCAAGAGAGACAGCACCTCATTTTCACAAATAACCCTGGAGACAGCAGGTGTTTTCCAAAATGTCCACATTTGCATCTGGTGAGTTCATATAGCCAAATTAGTCAAAGCAGTACTTACCCACTAAATCAAATATCTAAGATCCTTTCCAGTCATGTCCCACACTAGCAAATGTCATGGAAATGGACAGCTGTCCAATTGTAATTCCATGTGAAAGCATTGGCTGTGAACTAAAATCTAAGTTGAAGGAAAGATTCCCATGAATTATGCCTTGTTTGTTTCACCCCAATATGTTTCACTGCAGTCTTTAGTGTTCATGGGATATTTGGAGGTGGCAAATAAGAAATCTCCAAGATTAAAGGGCCAAGATGGAGATTTCTGAAATAATTCAGTTTACCAGATATTTGCATCCTTTTCTGGGAGGATGATAGCAATCTGCTCAGAGATGGGAACATAAACACTTAATGAAGATGGCTTGCAAGAAGGCCAGCAGCATCTTGGCCTGTATTAAAAACAATGTGTCCAGCAGGACCTGGGAAGTGAGCCTGCCCCTGTATGTGGCACTGGTGAGGCTGCAGCTTGAGCACTGGGTTCAGTTCTGGGCGCTGCAGGATGAAAAAGACATTGAGGTGCTGGATCGAGTTCAGAGAAGGGCAATGAAGCTGGTAAAGGGTCTGGAGA